>PPHD01001923.1:14727-39020 GCA_002909625.1 Bambusicola thoracicus
AAAAAAAAAAAAAAAAAAAAAAAAAAGGTAGTGACTAAAGTAGGACAACACACGGCCAAGTAATGATTATTTGTGCATCCTGCACAATCGTAGAGCTCAGAGCAGCCACGTGGCAAAGTGGGAGCATGCCAGAGAGCTACAAAACTGGGAGGGATCAGAGAGACACTTCAACAGGGTTCAGAAGCAGGGGAGGAGATTTAGAGATTACGCCAGATCAAAAGGATAATTATTTTGTTATATTTCCCTATCTGCATCACTAGACCAGTTATGCAAGAACACAAGAGGCTGCACTGGTTTTCTACTTTCCGAGCATGCCTGGTGTAAAGACAACATTTGTAAAACACCTGAGCAATAAATGCCAGCTTGACACCATTGTTATCCATTCTACAAAGACTCAGGTTGGCTCCTTGCTTAAGCTGTGTTAAGAATGGCCTCTTATCTCACCCAAAGCATCTCCACTGGCAGACACACGAGTCACAGCATGAGTTAACACCTTCGCTCACATGTGGTCACTCTGGCCTTGCTTGCCAAAATCCCCGCTGCAAGCAGGAGGCAGGATTTATCTCTTTGCCTAGCCCGTGGTAGATGGCTCCGATAGGTTTCCGGTTGCCTTTGGCTCCTGGGAGGCTGCTCGCGGGCAGCTGGGGCCAAACCCTGCTCCTCACACCCCACACACCTCTCCAATGCTCCAGCTCCTCCAGGGCCACTCCTTCCCTTCCCTGCCCATGGGGAGCGAGCAACATCCCCACACTACTTGCTGGTCCCCTTGGAAATACCATTGTCAGCTGAGAAATCCCCTCTGGGAAGGTGATTTCCCAATATCGAGCACAGATCCTCCCATCCAAAATGATGATAGGCATCAGAATACCTTGGAGGACCTTGGCCTCAGCTCCAATCTCTTTAACACCTGCAAGTCTTGGTTGAGATGAGCACCAATGTGTAGGTGTGCAGAAGCTCTCCCAACATGCAGCTGGCTTCCCAGCCTCTGCTGACCACCAGTGCTTCCACCAGCTCCATCCCAGTACTTCAGACCTGGTCCTCATCTCAGTCCCCCCCAAGCTTTTGGGGCTCTCCTTCCTTTTCCTCCCACCACCGGAGCCATCTGCCTGCTTTCGACACCGTATCAATACCATGCTTAATTTACAGGGCAATAAAAGTTAATTAATGCTGTAGTTACAAAGCCATTACAATGTAATTATTGTTTAATTGGATTATAACTTGTGTAATTTCTGACAAAGTGCTTATTGCTTATGTAATAAAACAGAAGATATTTACTAAGTGATTAATTGCTGCAGTGCCAAGCAGCTTACATGGTATAAGGACAAGGACAGTGAAGACCCCGTGGAATGTTTTTTTCCCCCCAAAGCCAGCACTGCAAACTTGCAATTTTCCTAATGGTTTTTTCATGGTGATTTAAGCTCCACTACTGGATACTCTTCTTGCTTGCATCCTTCATAGAATCAATCCCAGTTGGAAAAGCCCTCTCAGCTCACCCAACTCAACCACACTTGCCCACTGCCCAAGTCCCCTCCCCAGTGCCATGTCTCCATGGCTCTGGAGCACCTCCAGGGATGGTGACTCCCCCACCTCCCTGGGCAGTCTGTGCCAATGCCTTGCTATTCCTTCAGAGAACATTTTGCTAATACCCAGTCTGATCCTCCCTTGGTGCAACTTCATGTCATTACAGAGGAGGAGCTGCAGCCTGTAACCCAGCCATCAAAACTCACTTGCCTGGATGAAGACCAACAGGGCTGCACCACCAAACATACACCTTTCAGAGTCTG
Source organism: Bambusicola thoracicus (assembly GCA_002909625.1). Taxonomy (NCBI): domain Eukaryota; kingdom Metazoa; phylum Chordata; class Aves; order Galliformes; family Phasianidae; genus Bambusicola; species Bambusicola thoracicus. Next base: position 16,512 of record PPHD01001923.1, read on the forward strand.
CCCGGCTCTCATCTTCCAGCAACAAGCCGTGACAGCTCTGCCAGCACCAAATCAAGGGGATAAAAAGCATCAGTTGAAAGAGAAATTATCCAGTTCCCTGAATCCGCCTCTAAGCCTCCCTCCCCTACTCTATGAAATTGGAAAATTTAAGGAAAATCCCTCTGGAGCAGCAGAACATTAAGCCAGGAGGCTGCACATCAAGCTGCCCTTTCGTGTTGGATGTGCCTCATCAGGCATTGTCCATGTGTCTTTTCTTATCCCCTCTGCACAGAGCAAGATTTGGGCACGAAAAGGGCAATCGAAGCAGACAAGCACCTGGGGCTACAGATGACTCTAGCGTGGGCCAGACGCAAGAACATCCAGGAGGAATTAACTTGCTCCTGATAATGCACAGCACCCATGCAACAAAGCTGGACCTGCTGAGCAGCCTTCAGCACTGAAAGCAAAGGGATTCACCACAGCAAAGCAACCAAGCTCTGCCCCTGGAGAGCTCTATGTACACTGCCTGCAGGCACTGGGTGCCCAGACCAGCTCTGCAGGCTGCTGCATGCTCTTGAGGGTGGCAAATTAAAAAAAAAAAGAAAAAAAAAAGGAAAAAAGGACTTAATGATTAATATTACTGCTGGGATAATTACTGTTATTACAACTATTAATACTGTTTGGATAGGGGCTTGTCATGGTTCATTTGGGGAGGAAAAAGTCACAGCCTGCTCATGGGAAAAAGAGCATAACACACTCAGGGCCATTAGCTGCATGACTCAGGGCCCTTTTTGCAAGGAATTACCATTAGACCACTTCCCCCTCTGCAGCATCACCCCATACCCCAGCACACAGTGCTCCCCAAGCACCGTGCTTGGTGCACAGCCCATCTAAGCCATGGGAGCAGGGTGCTCCACTGCTCCCAAGGCTCCTGCAGGAAGGGAAAGTGCTCCAAAAATGCAAGGAAGCATTTTCCAGCGCGAAAATGAAGTTGCTTTGAATTTCTGCAATTAGAAGCTGGACCAGAAGGAGAGAGAAGCACTTGAGTTTTTCTCACGCTGCTTTGTCTGTAAACCCACTTTGCCTTTTTTGCATTATGGGGAATGTTTGGATTTCTACTCCTAAGCTAAAAAAAAAAGAAATAAAAATTAAGAAAACTCAATCTACAGGGTACCTATGGCCAGGACTTGGGTTGCATCCCCGCGTCCCCAGGACCGAAGGGCTGGAAACCTGGGAGGGACATCTTCACAGCACCGCGTGCACGTGGCAGCGCCCCCCCAGCTCCAGGGATCTCTTTGTGACGTTTCCAGTGCTTAAAGAGCAGTGGGGGGATTTGCTCTGTCACTTTTGTGAATGGTATTTAAAGCCTCTTTTCATAACCCTGACCCAGTTTACCCTTTGACGTACAAATCAATCTTCCCTTAAATTGTTTAGCTTCTAGTCAAACACGGGAGCCGTATTGGTGTAAATATTATGTTTGCTCACTTTATAATCCGGCATGCTTCGCGGCTGCCTTTGTCTCCCTGCTCCAGGAGCACCACACACGAGGGGCAGGAGGGGAAAGATCCCACACCCCACCCCAAGCTGCTGGGAGAACCACCACAGCATCACTTTTGCTTTTTCTCTCTGCACTGAGCAGAGCACTGCTCACAGACAAAAACTTCTTCCCCCACACTTTCCAGCTCCACTCCATAGGCCAGCCACAGAGCTGATCTCTGAGCGCAGAGCTGTTCCTATTATCCAAGAACATCTCATAATGTTTAATCCTGCTAAGCTCCTGAACATGCTCCTACCTTCTAGCAATGAGACCTGCGGCTTAATTAACAGAGGTTAATTAATAAGCCAGGGAGTAGGAGGAGCAGTTTTTGGAGAGAACTCAGTTACTTTTCCAGCGCCCCACGTGCTGTCTGGGGGCAGCTCACCACCAAACCCCTCTCCTATGCACTCAGCTCTACCCCTGGCTTGAGCACTGCCCCCCCCACAGGGTAGCCCCTTTTGCACAGCCATGCCCTCCCATAGGACCAAATTCCCAGGTCCCAGTGGGGGCAGGAAGCTCAGTCTTCAGCCTCCAAGCAACAGGCTCCTCGCCAGGGAGCAGGCAGCCGGCTGGCACGCTCACAGCCTGCAACACCACATCTGTGGCACCAGCCCCAGCAGAAATGATGTCCAAAGCTCAGAATATCTCATTACATCACTCAGCAAATATTTCCTTCTGAAAGAGGAGTGACAAAGCCTGAGGAGCAGTATAGATCCAGAAGAGGACTGCACTTAAACCATCTCCTGGAAGCTTGTAGCGTTACTCTGAAGTATAAGTCAAGAAGATGTGGAAGAAAAAGATGCTATTTTGCAATAAATGGATGTTGGGGAAGTGTCAGGAGAGGTAGATGGAAGTGCTACAAAGGGGAAAGCAAACGGGATGTGGAAGGTGGGGTGAGCAACACAAATGGTATGGTTTCCATGCAGCAGCCAGCATTGTGGCCCATCCTATCTGAAAGTAACCATGTTCCCATTTTCCTTCTTCAGAGCCAAGTAAGAAAGTAGAGGAGAGGGGGGGGGGAACAAAAGCAGACAATTCACCACCATCACCCTCCTCTAAAGAATCATTGGGGTTTTTGGCAAAGAGTAGATAAGGAAGACTGCAGCGTTTCTCTTCATTAGGTTAGAGAGACTGCCAAGATGTAATAGCATTACAGCTGAAGGCATTGTGGGTAATAGCATGCAAATTGCTACAGAGACATCAGAAAGGAAGGCCGTTGTCTGAGCAATGTGAAAAGGACACTGTCAAGCGCTCTTTTACATGTAGTTTTTGTACTCTGCTTTTCGTGGCGCTGTTGTTGCTGATGAAGTGCTGTAGTCAACGGACCCATGCTGGGCTCTACTTCCATGCAAGCTCTTCCCAACTGCTTTAAGTCACCTGATCTGTGCTTCATTCTGCTCCTGCAGCTGGTACCAGCAGGACAGATGATTTCTGCAAAGCTCTGGGGACGCTTTGAGACAAGCAGGGACCGCTCTGCCTTCACGCTGGTTTTCTCTTTAGACCCTATGATTCCAGGTGCCAAATAAAGCAGGGATGTGGATGCTGCAAAGGCACATCCTCACCCATGTGATATATTCTGCACCTAGAAAATATGGCTGGTGTTCAGGACTTAAAGAGCTGATATATCCCAGTCAAGAATTACGGAGGAGCGGAAGGAAAAGGGGAGCTAAGGTGGATATAATGAAAGGCAATTTAGCAGAGGGACTGATGGGCTGCAAGGTACCCTTCACGTGCTCAGGAAGATGACCCAAGCATGAAACGGCTGGCATGGGAGGCAAGATGTCTTCCTTCATTAGGTGACTAGAAGTGGGAGTGACAGGGGTGATCCCAGTAAGCCCAAGGGCAGGCTGGGTGAAGCAGTGGGCACGTCGCTCAGCCGCAGCCAAATGTCACGTCTGACATCAGGCTCTGCTACCAGACCTGACGCACAGTTTGAACCTCGCTCTCCTGCTTTCTTTCCATAACCACCTATTTACCTGACTGCTAAGAGAACCCAGACATGCTCTTGACCTAGGGAAAAGACATTTAGCTTGTCTGCTATCCAGATGCTTAAATGACCTAAGAGTGCCATTCTTTAAGTTCAAATGTCGCCTCATCAGGAACTGCAGCAGCAGCCAACTCTTTCCTCTAGTTGTTCATGCAATTAAGGACTGTTTCCTAATTGGAGTGTTCTGAGCTATTTATAGCTTTATAATGACCATTTACTGCAGTGGCACTTAAAGAAGAGGAAAAAAAAAAAGCCAGCAGCCCAGCAGCCTTAGTAGTGAGCAAACCACAGGCACCAGGGAAAGACTTCTCCAAAGAAGGGCCAGGAGCACGAAGAGGCAAAGCAGAGAGGCAGTAAGATGAAAAACACTGTTATTTCCTTCTGTACAGCTGAGGTGCAGAGTGATGAATCTATGCACTCCAAGTTTATGATGCACCGAGATTAGAGCATCTATCTATCGAGTCCCATGCCTGTGTTTTGCAGACAAGGCCAAGCTTTAGGGCTAAGTACACAGGGAATGAATTCTGCCCTGACTTCCAGGGCACATTCAGGAACAAACATGTTTCTGCAGGTCTTCCCTTTTTGCTCATTGGCTAAAAGACCGTCAGACACAAAACTCTGCTTCAGGAAATATCCCTTTTCTTTGTGCCTATATGCTGTTTGTAGGATAATTGATTGCAGACCAAGCTCCAAGGCCTAACTGCTTTTCTGGGTTTGAATGAGTGAAACATCATGGGTTTTTTTGTTTGTTTGTTTGTTTTTTGCAGGAGCAGATACCTCTGAGACCTTCATGAACACTGTATTTCCAATTGCATCACATGGTTTTTCCAAAGAGACCTTCCAGCCCTAGTTTCCATTTGTCTGCAGCAAGCACTTGGAGGGAGCAAGACTGAGGCTGATTTTCATCATTGTTATCCTGATTTCTCCACTCATAACTATTTGAGCTTACCCTTGCATGACCTGGGCTTCTAAAATTAACAAACAATAACAACCAAACCCTTGTTTTACCAGTAGATGCTGTGAATTTGAGGCACTGCTTTTTGTTGTTTTTTTAAAGCAATTGACATCAAGAGGCAACTCGATGGCAGATGAAAACAGGGCAGTCCTAACCAACTTGACAGTGCCATTTTAATAAGATCTCCTCTGGAATCGTTAATAAGATCTCTGGAGCTTGCTTGAGAGATTGGTATGCCATGAAAATGTTTATGGAGAGGGATGACACCTGTATGCTGAGAGTCCTTTATATGCTCACCTTTTGATGGGGAATTGAAGAAACAGGTGGATACAAAACTCTCTCTTGTATTCCCCACAGCAAGAGAAGAAATGTCTCAGCGCCTGGAGACCGCCGGTGCAGCAGGAGAGCCTGTGGTACCCATGCAGGGCGATATCAAGCACTGCCATTTGGTTGCTTCATAGGGACAACGTAGAGGGAAAGATACTGAGATGGACTTTTTCATGCTTCCACCAGAGTAATGCACGTGGAGCATTCTTCTTGCCCCATCCACCTACTTGGTGGAAGAATACCTGGGCTCTCTACTATCACGTGCTGGAGACCCCACTGCAGAGCACCTGCCTTCCTCCCCTGCTGCTCCATGCTTCTGCAAAAGGTTGTGCCTTCAGCTTCAAAGGCATGCCTTTAAACTCCCTGTAACTGGAGACTCATTTTTCATGCTGAATGAGATAAAATTCCCACTGTTACCTCATTTACATCTCAATGCTGGTAGGTTATAGATGGCTATTATTTATATATGTGTAAGACATCCATTTCTTATTCCGTGGAATACAGTAAGAAGAAAAATACTCATCCCTCCTGTTCACCTTCTCTGGATTGTCGCTTCTATTTTTTTTTATTTTTTTTAATCCCTTGCTCAAGTTTGACTGTTGCTGAGAATTTGCAAATAAATAAAGGAACTAACAGCCCCATAAAAGCTGATTGTTTCCCCCTCCTGCAAAGATTGTCTTTGTGAAGAAGATTAAAAATCCTCCCGTGCTGCACAAGACAAAGGTATCCCTGGGCGAGAATAAGACATAAAAGAGGTTACTACATATATCTCTTGGCTGTGTGGACTGCTAATTCACACTGTTGTCATCCCTCCTTGCCCATCTTTCCTCCTTCTTTCCTTTATCATGAAAGGAAGAGTTAGCTCTGCAGTTGCTGAAGGTAACTTTGGAAGGAACAGTTGCAGCGTGAGCAGGAATATTTGCTTTCCCAGTCAGCAGCAGTGAGACCAATCCCCCAAGGCCATGGGTGAAGGAAATCGGATGAACATATCTGTTCAGAGCTGGATAGGAGCCCGTGGCCTGGACGCATACACTCTTTGCTGGGTAAAGAGCTGGCTATAGGGCCAGGCCCAGAGAGTGGTGGTGAACGGAGTTAAAACAAGCTGGTGACTGGTCACTGGGGTCAGTACTGGGACCTGTCTTGTTCAATATCTTCACTGATGACTTGGACGAGGGGATTGAGTGTACACTCAGTAAGTTTGCAGATGACACTAAGGTGGGAGGAAGTGTCAATCTGCCTGGAGGTAGGAAGGGCCTTCAGAGGGATCTGTACAGGCTGGATCACTGGGCTGAAGCCAGTGGGATGAAGTTCAACAAAACTAAGTACTGGGTCCTGCATTTTGGCCACAACAAGGCTGGAGCACAAGTCTTATGGGGAGTAGCTGATGGAACTGGGATGGCTCAGTCTGGAGAAGAGGAGGAACAGGGGAAACCTTGTTGCTCTGTACAACTCCTGAAAAGATGTGGTAGTAAGTTGAGGGTCAGCCTCTGCTCTCAGGTAACAGCATTAGGACAAGAGGTGATAGACTTAAGTTGTGGCAAGGGAGGTTCAGGATGAAAAGAGCCATGGTGCAGTGGCACAGGTTGCCCAGGGAAGTGGGGGAGTCACTCTCCCTGGAGATGCTGAAGAAAAGCAGGGATGCAACACTGAAGGACATGGTCTAGAGCAGTCATGGGCATGAGTCCACAGTTAGACTAGATGACCTTAGGGGCCTTTCCCACTTCAATGACTCTATGATTACACCTATAGATATAGACTTACAACAGCATCTTTACATGGCACCAGGTGCAAGGATACTGATAAGCCAGGCAACACAGGACCCCTTTGAGACTGAGCTCAGAAGGGCTTTACAGAAATCCCCAGGGCACACAAGTACTTGAAAGACTTGACACCTTTTCAGGATCAGCCCTGGTGCAGGAACAAGAGAGCAGACTCAGCAGTGGGCCCAGCTCTAGGTCCCTGCAGCTGGCCTCCCCTTCCATGCTTCAATAGCCAACCCAAGGCTTGCTGCTAGCACTGAGAGCCATGTGATTTTAAACTCAGCACACCCATGTACTTGTATTTCAAAGCCTCTGAAGCCCCAGCCTCTTCTCAGCCCTGCCATGCCTCAGCTACCAGCAGGGAGCCAACAAGATGCCTCTAAGCCCTCTTTGCAAAAGATGCACAACTTGGGTCAGGTCAAAACCACACCACAGGGCAAGCTCCAGGAGCTGGGGGGGGTTTCTTTCCCTCCCCTCCAAAACTGCCTGGTCAGGATTCATTAGAAGCACAGCAGGCTTTACTGGTACCTGCTCTATCAGTATCAGCTTTTCTTCTCTGCTGACAACCTACATTCGGTTTGGGAGACTTAAAAGACCTCTGAATTCAAAGACTTGTAATGGGTTTCCTCCCTTCCTTTCTTTCTTTGCTCTTTCCCTCTTTCTCTTTAACGGCTTTTACTGAAGTGGAGAGCATATATCCCTGCATGCAGAACAGAACAAGAAAGAGCTTCTGGTTTTTTAGTTTCTTTCCTCAACCCCTTGAGACAACTCCCTGTTGCAGGAAGACATCAGCAGCTCGTTTCCTCTTTCAGCACCACCCTCCCTGCAACGGCTGGGGTACCACCAAGAATCAGCCATCAGAAGCAATGATGGCCACTCAAACAGATCTCAATAAGTGGATGTTTGATGGATTTCATCATGAGGAAAAAAAAAAAAAAAAAAAAACGATCTGCTCAGGTACAATCACATCCTCCCCCAGGTAAGTGCAGCCTCCTCCCTGTCAGAGCAGAGCTGAAGAGATGCTGTAAGTCCTGCCCCTAGAAAACATTTATTTCTCCATTTCCAGCCAAAAGCAGTTGGAAGAAATGGACTATGCTTTGTTTATTTGGCTTTGTTAACGCCAAGGTTACAATACAACCTTGGACAACTTTCTTTATTGCTTGATGGTAGCCAAGCTCATAGCCTAACAGCATTTACATATTTTCTGAATAATGGGATTTCTTTATTAATTACCTTCCCACAGACCTGATGTTCTTGGGTATTTTTTGAGCAAAAGTGAAGGGGAAGGAGAGCTGGAGCTGCAGTCATCCAGAGACCCTGAGTAGGACTGAGTGATTGAAATCACTCGAGTTTCCCCTATTATTAAATAGAAGAGTGCTCCTGGTTTGTCTCAGAGATGCAGCAAAGAGCTGCAAAGGAAAGAGACATCCAGAGTAGAAGTGCCTGCGGAGGAGGGACAGACTGATACTTCTTTCCCTTTTTGTCGCTCAGCTGCAAAGATTTGAGACCATGCTCACACCTCTTTGGCAAGCACCAATTCTTAATGGGGTGGTGGGGGCACAAAGGTCAGCCACAGCTGGGGCTGGTGGAGGTTGTCAGAATTTGAGGTGGGAGAGCAGATATTGCTGGAGGGGGAGCAACTTAAGGAATATAGGAGCAATGGAATAAATATAAACACAAAGAGGGATTCACTTCTTGTGCCTGTTGATGTCTCTTTTTCTGATCAATTTTGAAATGCTGGCGGACTCGAAACCATGTCTAAATATAGATTCCAAGTCCAGCATCTAAGAAAGCCCTAAAGATCCCCAGAACTGCCCCTACCCTGCTAGTCAATATCCTGTGCCAGGAGTTAGAACTAGCCTGAAAACAAGGATTGCGTGAGTTGTGAGATTTGGGGATTTCTCTTCCAAGACCTTTTAATTTAGTGTTTGATTCTTCTGAGAGCCAGAGGAAATGCACGCCGGCACAAAAAAACACAATCTGCAGGTTGTGAGCACTTCCCTGAAAGGTGAAGGATTTCACGTGTTTGCTTTACCTGATTCTCTCTGGCCCTGTGCATATTTAATTAATCCCAGCTCTCTCTCAGGCAGAGGTCTCAAACACAATCTTCCATAGCCCGGATGAATGCCCTATGAATAAGCACTTTCTGCTAGCAAAAGCATTGTAAAACGTGTCCAGCCAGTTTCCTCCTTTTCTTAGCTACAAGTCATCTTTTAACACTGGTGATGGAGTGAAACCTCAGCAGGGATGAAAGACCTTCTGAAGTTCTCCTGCTGGAGCCCTTTAGGCACTCAAATATTTTCCCAAGCCATTCCTAGCCCACTGGGCAACGTCAAGTTTTGTTATTTTTCTGAAGGCTTTACCTTGGAAAATGTCTCATCAAGAGGCTCAATCTGTGTACCCAGGGAGAAAACATTTTAGAATTGACATTAGTTTGGACAGATATTTCTAAAGTGACCTTTATCAGCAGGTCTGACAAGAGATTCATAGTATCACCAAGGTTGGAAAAGACCTCCAAGATCATCTAATTCAACAGTCCACCTACTACCAATATTTCCCCACTAAACCATGTCCCTTAGTATAACACCTACACACCTCTTGAACACCTCCAAGGATGATGATTCAACCACCTCCCTGGGCAGCCGGATCCAATGCATTGCATCACCACTCTTTCTGAGCATAAAATGTTTGTTAATAACCAACCTGAACCTCTCCTGGCACAACTTGAGGACATTCCTCCTAATCACGTTATTAAGTATCATACCTATGTAAATAAATAAATAAAAACCCTCACATCCTTCCTTCATCAAAAATACTATGAAGTATCCAGCTCTTCCAAACCAAGCCCCCACCCCTACACCAGCTAAGCACTTATGCAAGGCATAGCAATGCTGTGATGGCACTTGCAGAAGCCAAAGAGAATACAAAGGCCCTCTGGTGTATTTTGATTGCCAGGCAAATTTATGGATACGTTTTCCCTTCTATTTCCTGCTTTCAAACTTGCATCTTCAGATTAGCTTCTGTGAACACAGAATCTGAAGGCACCTGTACTCTTGCTCACCTTTATGCCCCTATTCTCCAGCACACAAAAAGCTCACATGTTCATCCCATCAACTCAGAGACATTCCCTCCACTCTTCCAACTCAGAAATCCTTCCAGAGGATTCATCCAAGACCTGAGTCACTAAAAACAGCCTGTAGAGATCATGCCAAACCTCACACAGGGCAACTGTGATCGTTAAAGCATCTAATTACGTACTTTCCCATTACTAAGCCTGATTTGGTTTAAGCAGCTCCTTGGCTAGCGCTCTGGGACATAACACCATGCTCTGAATCATCCCCATCCCATCTGCTCAGCTTTGCCCTTCCCCGCCTGCATCGCTCAGCTTCTCACAGGTAGGATAACACCACATGCCACACTAAATATTTAATAGGAGTGCTAATGGCTTCGTTAAGTGACACTGGAAGCAAGCGTGTTGCCTTGGTTTAGGATGACAGAACTGGGTTTGTGCTAAGTGGCAGCCTGGGCGTCCCAGTCCCATGCTGGTTCTGTCCTCATGCCATGCTCCCGGGACACCAGTCCAAGAGCTATGGGTAGATGGTGCCAGGTTCATGCCAAACACCGTGTCACAGTTACACAGGACCACTGTTTTCAGAGGAAGGGATCAAGTGCTCCTAACAAGCCATCCTAGGGAAAACACTTCTTGGGATGCTACTCAGCAAAGTCAAGGCAGCTGAGTCTGCACCAGAAACCTTACCGTAGAGACAGCAATCAGGGCTTGAGCAGAAGCTCGGTGGAGCCAAGCCAAAACCACCCATTTTCACCTTGCTAGGATTTTCCTGACAGTTTGCAAATCCCACCAACGGGAGATAAGAACACCCACCAATGTTTTGGGGCCAGATGGTAGTTTATGTTTATGAAAACTGCAGTTTGTTTTCATGGAAACTAGTAAAAGGTTTGGCAAGCAAACCTGGAAAAAAAACCCCACAGCTCACCCTTTGGAGGATATATTTTATGGAAAGCTTCTGCTGCCACTACTGATCTGTGGCTTGGGAGTTCAAGAGCACCCTTAAAGCTAGCCCAATGCAAGCGAGAAACAGTGGGATCCAGGGGCCAGAAGCTGAAATTCAGCCTAGACTAGCAAGAAGTAGAAAACAGATCTCAAATTACACACCAGCTTGCTAACAGAGGCATTCACTGCTGATCCACCATTACAGGGAAAACCTTCCTGCCAGGAAAAAAAGATGCTGGGCAGCTCATCAGCAGCGGATGGGTCTGAAGAAGGGCTGAGGGTCCATCCAGTGAGAAAGATGGGGGGGAAAAATTAAAATAACCATGCTGTATGTGTTATAGCTATGTAACCACTTGCACCGTTAGCAGTTTTTGTCAAGAGGAAGTACATACAAAGGGGCTATCAGGTAGGGTTCCTCACTCACCACTCTTTGCCCAGGGCACCTCTACCTCAAGCAGATCTTTCTCACCAGGTCTCCCCAAAATCCACCTCCATCCTTTTTGGCTGGATTAATCTCAGCTCAAGCCCACAAGAGTAATGCCTGAGGCACAGTCACTCTGCTCATGGAGACCCTTAGTCATCTTTCCATCTCTCATGACTGCACCCATGGGCACGCATTGTGATATCACAGGTTTGGGAAATGTCATAGATTAGTGGCTGTGATGCCATCACTGATCGACCTATCAGAAGGAGAACAGTTCCAGTGCCAAGCACAGGATCTCCTCACTGACAATTTGACCGACACAGTGCTGCCCTCAACACTCACAGGAAGCACTTGGAAGCAGAACAGGACCCACACTTCTGAGCCCAAATTTATTTTCTGAATTTCCTGCTGAAGCGAGGCCTGATGAACACAGTGTGTTCAGACACATTGCTCCCAGGAGCAAGCATGAGTCTCCTAACAGCAGAGCTTTTCTCCATTTTCTGGGCTTATTTCACTCTTTTTTTCTGAACTTCCATTTCTTCTCATGACAGCTCAGCAGTTTTATGAGCAAGTGGAAATATTGCAGGAAAACAGAGTTGTGTTTAAGTGAAAACCCTAGCTGAAGCTGCTGCAGCACTGCCCCTTAGCCTCTTTATAAAGCTGTGGTCACTCCTTAACAGCTGTCAGTGTATAGGGCTCACCCAGGAGTCACATGCTATCCTCAGCACAGTATCATAGCAATGGCAAAAGGACCAGAAACTGGACTGTACTGGAAAGTGTTGAGACACGTAGATGCTGTACTAAGGGACATGGCTTAGTGGGGAAATACCAGTGGTCGGTGGATGATTGAACTGGATGATCTTGAAGGTCTTTTCCTACTTCGGCAATTCTATGAAATCACAAAAAAATCTTCAGAGTGCAGAATAAAAGGGAAAGGCTCAAAGTCTAAATTCCAGCAGTGGGGCTGAAGGGAAGGACACTGGTGGCAGCCTCACTGGATTCAGCCACCCTAAGAACATCAGTGAGCACATGGAGATCCTCCCCATACCTATTTGCTATGTTGATTTTTGCACCTGTCAATGACTGTTCTTTCAGCAAGGCTGTTCCAGGGCTGGGTAAATATTTGAGTGCTATCAGCTGGAAGGATGGCAGGGTGGTTTAAGACTAGCTGAGGATTGGTCAAAGAATAGTCCTTGTCATGCGTCCTTGAACTTCCCCATCTCAACACCTGGACAGCCCTGAAAACAGACAGCTGCACTTATTGTCGCAGTGGGACTCAAGGGCCTGACTCCTTGGCAGGTGATGAAGAGATCTGAAAACAACTCCACAAAAAAATAGATCCTGGGGACAGGAATGACAAGACGACATGGCCCATGGTAGGCCAAGCGATACCGTCTGTCTCATGTTCCTGGGCAGTAGGAAAAGGCAGGAAGGGGACCTAGTTCTGCTCTCATTTCCTCCATCATTGGTTCTCTTTAAAATATTCTCCTGCCACATTTTTGTAATTTTTCATTTTGGAGACAAACTTATTAAAGGTGTACTTCAGCCTGATTCAATTAAATAACATGGCGTTAGCAAATCAAGTTGTTGGCTTTATGTTGTTGTTGGTTGTGGGGTTTTTTGGTGTTTTCTTTTGTTGTTGTTGTTTTTATCTCAGCACACCACATAAAGAAAGAAAATGCTGTAATACAAATAGCTATTTAATACTATAACAGAAGGGAGGGAGAAATTCCGTTCTTCGTAGGCTCACAACACACATTTGTTATCTTCCCTTGGCCCCACCACCACAAATCATGCTGGAGCCTTGAAGCAAAAATAGCGCAAACATAAAGCAATATAATGTCATCTGTTTTCCAAGATATGTAATAATACATTTTGCACACAAACAAACCTTCCTAGCACACCAGCAGGGCCCTCCCTAAGCCTTCCCGCGCGGCTCTTAACTTCTCAGACTCATTTCAGGGCTATTTCCAGGCCAGAGATGGCTTTGAAAATGAAGCTGAAAAAGGTTTTCCAACTTGTTTTTGTTTTGATTTCTGCTAGGCAGCGAGAAAGGACAGGCACTGCGCTCTGATATCCAGGGCTTTTGTCATTACAGGTTCCTTCCCAAGCTCTCCCAAATTTCTCTTAGCTGGTTTCAGATGAAAAATAGCATTTGGCCGATTTCTTTCCCATTAGCCCTGCTACAACATTTGGCTAATTCCAGGTCTACGAGCAAATAAGCATTATTTCAGCAATATTGGACAATCTGTGTCAAACACAGTTCTCCCCTTCCAACTTTAAACCAGCCATGCTAGCAGGATGATAATACAGCTGGGTGAGAAGAGCCAGGTGGGTTCTCAGGGAGAGGAAAACTTGGGCAGCTCTTTCTCAGCACATGGGTAAGTCTGGTTACACACCCCTTTGGGGCTCATGGTACCTTCTGGCCCTACAACTACCGTACTGCTGCCATCCAAGCACCAAGCAAGAACATCAAGATCCTCTTCTCAGCAGCATCAGGAGGTGGCTTAGGAGCTGAGTGATCTCTAAGCCTTTGCTACACAAAGTAGAGAAAAAGCAAGTGTTTTAGGGACAGTGATGACTCTTCTGCCAGTAGCTAGGGGAGAGAAAGAAAGCTGCAGGCTCATCTCCAGCATCCCTCCCCTACAGGTACAAGGAAAACCTTGGTGGGCATCTCTCAGAAGGAAGCAGGATCAAAAAGGGAAATAACTGGGAACATCACACCCCCTTCTGATGTGCACCATCCCGATTTTTCCTCTTGGAAAAGTCGTTTTCTCACAAAGCCAAAGGGCCCACACAGCATAGCTTTTTGGGGAATGCAATCAACTATAGGGGCTGCTATCAGGGGCACGTGGTCTCAGGCCAAAAACACCACCAGCTCCAAGAGTGTGGCCCAAATCCTCCCTTCCCTCTCCTTTCCCAAAGCAGACACAAGGTTGAAGAAGCTACAACGCCTTGGGAAGCGCTGAACTCAGCTTTGAAAGGTAAAGGCGTCCCCACGCTCTTTACACATTTTAACCCAACACTGAAAGCTGAACATGCTTTTAAACAATACTAACGATCAGTCATCAGCAATCTGGAAGCTTTCCATAGCAGCATTTGACTACTGGATAGCGCTCAAGCTGCAGAAGGCTTGCCAAGTTCTGGGCACTTGGCTGGCATAAGAAATGTTCAGTGCTTCAGGGAAGGCTCGGCACAGCTTTTGATCCTTTCTAGTCACACAATATTTAAAACAAAAATAACCCTTTTTCTTCCTCCCTGCCTCTCAACCACTATTTCCCTGGGCTAGTAGAGAAGAAGAAGCAGCCATACGTGTGGTTCTGGCACATTTCAGTAATGCTGTTTTTAATGGCATTTGTCCCCAAATACTGCAATGTTAGTCATGCAACTGTCTGAACTTGGGAATTCACTAAATCTCTTAAGTTCTCTCCTCCTGTAACTCATTTTATTGGATACTCTTTCTGAAAGATTCACTAGGCTCCAGTAGTTTCACGGCTATTTCCTCATGCACCTGTAATCCTCCCCACCCCGTAAACATCCCATTTGTTCCCAGTTTGCACCACTGGCTCAGTGCAAGTCAGCCATGAGGTCTCCACAAGGTGCACAATTCCCTTTCCATCAGGTCTGCTCTGCACTGGTGCCTTTGGACATAGCCGCCTGATGCACTCCCCGATGGATGCAATGTGACATGGCCAAGCACGAAGTGTCACAGGAATGATGCTGCACCTGCCAAGACACATTGCTCTCCATCTAGCAATGATCTTATGCTGTCTGGTCCAATCAAGGCCACCCAGAGAAAGATGACCCATGCCATTTGCATATGACAAGGGCTTTGGTCTCACCTCAAGGGGACAGGCAGTGGAGCGAGCACCCTAGAGAAAAACACAACTTCTCTCTGCTGTCCAGAGTCTCATTTCTTCTGCCACACTCCCTACTCCTGAAGGACACACTGCCAGAACCCTGGTGAATTTTATGACTGAAGCCACAGATTGCTCAGCTCTCTGAAATTACATGCTTTGCCACCACTCACTAGATTTGCCAAAATGTCTAACGGAAGGCTGTCAGACATGTCTGACTTAAACTTTCTTTTCCACCCACCCCTCTTTATTATTATTTTATTATTATTATTTATTTATTATTATTTCCACTTTCTTGCCACTCGTGAGGTGGATGTACAGTTCCTAAACCCTCCTCAACCTGAGGACTATTTGCAGGCTCCCTCTCTCTTCCCTTCCCATTCTACAAGTCTTGTAGGGAGTACACAGAGAAGGAAAATCCAGGACTGGTATTGACTAGCTGTGATGCCCCATCCCTGGATGTGCCCAAGGCCATGAATGGGACCCTGGGCAGCCTGACCTGGTGGGGGCCAACCAACCCACAGCAGAGTTTGGGGCTGGATGGGCTTTAAGGTCCCTTCCAACCGAAGCCATTCTATGATTCTACAATGACTGAGTGTCCATCTGAAAGGTACTAGAGTAGCCAGCAGATGAAGCATAAGTGCTTTGAAGAATCGGGGGAAAGAGAAGAATTAAGAAAAACCACAACAGCAACAACAAAATACAGATTTGGCTATGGCAGGGAAAAACATCAGAAATGGAGAAAAACACCATCAGTGTCAGTTTCAGAAAAGGTGAAGGAAGATGGAGGTCTCAGAGTAGGAAGCAATCTTAAAGAGCATTATTTTCTAATGAGGGGCCAAGACACTGCCTGGCTGACCAAAGACAGCTGGGACACAACCCAGCACCCCATAAAATACACTCAGCCCTTGCCCAGGAATGGACAGCTGTAAGCACTGGGATGTTTGTGTTTTGAGGATCCACCCTGCTCCAGCATTCCACCTGCTGATGACCGACCGGCTCTCACTCAGCATCCATTGCTGCCTTACAAATGGGTACACTTATGAAGCCAAAAACCTTCTCAGATGAAACAGCACAGCTTTCCTAAACAAAATTAAAAAATGAGAAGGAAAAAAAAAGTAGCAGGACGACATTTTCCCCTGAGCAAAGGATTTGAAGGAATCCAAGAAAGAAGTTGGCACTACACTTTGGAAGACAGACCTTCCAACTCTCACACTTCTCTCCTGCACCAGCACAATCCAGTATCCTTCCCTTCCAGCTCCCAGCAGCAACGCACCAGTGCTGCCTCAGCCCAAGGGGCCAGGCTGTAGGCAGGGCACAAACATCATATAGCTGCAGGCAGCCTCAGCCGCAAGAGCATCTCGTCGGCACATTTCCTGCATTGCTTATTCCCCCGTTGGAGGAAAAAAAAAAAAAAGAAAAGAAAAAACCCCACAACCATATTTTTTTTTAAGTAGTAAAAAACTGATTAGAGGGAGGCAGGAGAAAGAGCGATGGAAAGTGGTGAACAATAAAAGCAGAAAGCAAGCAACAGCTCCTGGGGAAAAAAATAAAATAAAAAGCTGGTGCTTTCAAGATTAATCACTAATGACAAATAATTGGGGCTGTGGAACACCAACAAAAAGGCAGAATGGAAACAAGAAACGGACAGAAAAACCAGGCATTAGGTCCGATGGCAAATTTAAGGCCATCAACTCGTAATTGCAGCCATCACAGGCAGTATTTTCAAGTGAGCCCAGCAATAGTAGGAGCTGCTGGATGCGATGTCCTTATGAAAAATTTGGTTGTTATTTAAGGCCCTGAGAATTCAGTGCTATCATCCCTGCAGAGTCAGAGTCCATCCTGCTCTCATCATTTATCAGTGACAGCACTGCCAGGTAGAGATTACAGGTGCAGAAGACATGCAGCTGAACCTTGAGTTCATGCTCACCCCAGATCTCAAGTTCACAGCACATGGAGAGGCTGAAATCAGGCAGACGAGGGATTCTTTTCCAGGTGACCTGGCAAGCCTTTGTTCCTCACTGGGATAAATCAAAGCAAGAAAGCACACCACGAGGAACTATGGGAGCAGTAGTCTTCTCCTCTCCCTCTTTTTCCTGGTAGGAAATCGCACCCTAGCTTCTACATAGCACTTTATACATATAACATCACATTGGATTGAAACAGGAAGCTCCTTGCCAAGCTCACATCCATCCGGCATGCATCAGTCCCCTTGCAGGACATCAAGCATCACAATATGGCAGTGATCCCTCTCTTGGCCGCTTAGCTGCCAAATGACCAAAGGCCATGAAGGAGAGGGTGTTGGAGGAGAAGCAAAGAGCAAATTGCTTTTTCCCCCCATCCCCTTTTTCCCTGTTTTATTTGAAGCCCAGATAAAAAATTTTCAGCTCACAACACGTGGCTGTCTGACACTGTGGAGGACAGTGGGAAGAGGATTAGGGCGGGGTGACAGGACGTTTTTCCCACCATCATCTTTTCTCCTTTAATCACAATCCTATTTTGCCATGTGTCTGCCAGATGTTGCCCATATCATACAGCACAACCAGATGGCCTCAGAGTCTCCTTACCATCACATATCTCTGGCTCCCAGTCATCTGTCCTTGGCACTGGTATATAATAGCCCCAGCAGAGCAGAACAAGGTGCCAACTGTAATTGCTGGCATGTACCAACACATCTGCATGTGTCCCCATGTGCAAAACCTCATCTTTTTGAACAACCCCAGTGCAAAACCTTGGAGACAACTTCCTCCTCCAGCAGCCAGTCCAACATCGCTAACACCTCATAATCACTGCAGAGGGTGACCGCGTGTCATTGCAACTCAGTGAGCACCACTCACATCTCTGCACCAAGAGGTCAGGCATCTGGCTCTATACGGGCTGGTCTTCCACTGCTTCCTAAAAGATGGCCTGATCCTGTTGCAGGGTAAACATGGAATAGGATGGACAGACAGCCAGCCAAGCTGCTCCCTGCTCTGCTGAGAAAGAACAGAGGTAGCTTCTACTACCGAAATCTGGGAGTGATTGTGTAGGAGTTCATGCATTTTTTTGAGCCTGTGGAGCCCTGTGATACTACCAGCCTGGAGGTTTCCCTGACGCCCCACTTTGCTCCCTAACATCCAGGCCTATCAACCAGCCTCTTCAGCACTAAACTGAAGCCCTTTCCCAACGGATTGTACTGGGCAGGACTGGGAGGGCACAGAGCTGCAGTTCAAATGGGGGTCAGGGATCCAGCTGTGCTTTGGAAGGGACAAGCCCGCCAGCACCACTGGGATCTGGGACAGATAGGTCCCACCATCAGCCACAGGTCCCCATACAGGGCCCAGAGCTTGGCCCACGGTGACAGGGACAGCTGCAGGGTGGGCAAGAGGGCACAGGGTGTCCATTGAGATAATGGACTGCTCGACTAATTAAAATTCCTGCCTTTTCGCAAAGGCTGCTAATTGGAGCTGGGACCTGCCCAGAGAGACAGAGCCTGCACAGAGCGGGAGGGATAAAAGTTTGAAAGGAGCTGGGCCCCCCACAGGGGCCAGCGAGCCAAGAGCTGTTTTGCCTGGCTGATAACGAGTGGCCAAATTACTTTTGACAAGTGAAGGGGATTGGAAATAATGGGGGTCTGTGAAAAGTCCCAAGTGCACATGAGGGGATGCATGAGATAATGAGGAGGCAGAGTCCTCGCGCTGAGGCGTCTCACTGCCCACCAAGGTGGCAGGGACCAGGGGGACA
This sequence comes from Bambusicola thoracicus, assembly GCA_002909625.1. Classification (NCBI taxonomy): domain Eukaryota; kingdom Metazoa; phylum Chordata; class Aves; order Galliformes; family Phasianidae; genus Bambusicola; species Bambusicola thoracicus. The sequence continues at coordinate 35,073 of PPHD01001923.1, forward strand.
TGGGGAGTGGGGCAAGATTGGACAGGGAAAAGCTCTACCCATGGGAAAACACCACACAGGGTACCTTCCACATCACACCCCTTCCACAGGGATGCATTATTCAGAGCTGGAGTGTCGATGGACACCCACACCATTTCTTTCTACTCAGAACTAACAGCCTGCTTTTCTCACACTGACATCCTCCGTGCAATGCATCGTTGGTAAGTTTGTACCCATTGCTTCATGTGAACACAGAGCTGACATTGAGTTTCTCGCCCTTTGATGAGATTTCACATCTGCCTGTGGAAAAAAAAACACAGCCCTCATCCCTGATGCACTGCTTCATCACTTGGCAGTGGCACTTTTGTGTCATCTCTTTCAGACAGAAAGAAAATATCCAAGTTACAAGCATTTGGCCTTTTTCATGCACAAGGACATACCAGGTGGGCTACTCCCCTAAGCAACTCCCTAATGACTCCTGCCTACATTTTTGATCCTAGAGCTCTGCTTTTCCCCTGAGGTGGAGAACAGCCACATGCTCTGCTCACCCAGGGCACCATGCTCCCATCCCCAGAGGCTTCTGCTCTGCCAGGGTCCAAATGAAGGGAACAGACATAATTTTCCAAAAATGGGTAGATTTCAGTGAGTTTTTGAACACAAAGAGAAAAATCCTTACTTTAACCCCTTTGTTGCCAGGTGTAGATGTGACAGAGCTGTGTGGCTCATAGCCATCTCCCTTTAGCTCCCCCCATCTGCCTTCAAACAACTATCAAGGACCTCAGTAGATGCTTACATATAAGGGATTTTTCATATAAAGTAATGCAAAACAAAACCCTTGCTTTAACGTTTCCCCCCAACTCTCCTCTAAAACTGGATCATCTTCCCTCCAGCTGAGCTCTCAAATGGGTACTGTGGCTTGAAAGCATTGCAGCAAACCTACCAAGCAGGTTGTGCTTTTGTTCCATCTCTTTACTTCTTTTGAAGACAGATTCCCAAAGCTACCTGAAAACAGGAACCTGACTCCCTTCGGTTCAAGCCCTCCTCTCCCCCGAAGGCAATAGGAACATTAGCAGTGCAGTGAGTCCAAAGGCACAGCATGCCGTATCTCACTAACCTAATACCATCGATTCCTGGCACAGAAGCCAGGTGAAGGTTTCTTAGACCCAGAGTCCAAGTAGCAGCCATCCAGCGCTGACAGCACCAGCGCTGCACAGAGATGCAGGTACAAGTCAGGCAGACAGGTATGAGTTCCTGCAGCTGCACCATCAGCTTGAGGACAGGGGAGGGGAAAACCAAAGCAGTCAGGGCCTGATTTCCCTTTTTCCCGCTGAACTGCCTCTGCAATTTTCCTTAACAGTTTGGGGTCAAGCCTGATCCCAGCAGGGTCAGCTCTTTTACACTCCAACACACTGAAGCCAAAGGAGACTGCCCCTTCATCATAGGCGGGCCTTGAGGAATAAAAGGGTCAGGCATCCCACCCCAAAATTCTGAAGGGACATACAGGGAACAGACAGCTACATGCTGCCCATCTCATGCAGACAGAGCAGGACGCTGGGCACAGCAAAAGAGAAATAAGATGAAACAGGAAGATGTCGAGCTTTTTTTCTCCCCCTCCCCCAAAATGTAAGCTCCATTACACGAGGCAAAAGGTGAGCATTAACTGCAATAAAAAAAGAAGCTTTTATAGAGATGAATTTGTCTGCCCCCTCCTCACCAACACAGAGGTTATAAATTGTGACTGATGGTGTGTGCTTTAGGAAGCGAGGGCAGCGGGCACACTCCTGGAAAAAGCGAAACAGAGATAGATCAGAAAGCTCCCCAGGCAGAGGAGCTGCAAGACAAATGGACATGGAGCTTCTCCAGCATCATCCTGACCACCACGCTGCAGGAGCACAAAGCCACCTCTTCCTCCCCTACTCCCACAGCTCCTCACATAGGTATGAGCATAAGGCCCGTTGTCTGCAGCTAATACACTGAGGCAAGTGATGGAAATACAACACTGCAGCAACTCTACCTGCTATCACACCTTGCTCTTGCCATGAACATTTCGTCACACCAACCCCTCTGGCAAAACCATTCAGAATTAGTGGATCTTGGAGTTCCAACAAAGATAACCATCTCTATCTCGCCTCTTTCAAGTTCCTGCAACAAAAGCCTGGGCCTGCCCAGTCAAGGAACCGACCCACCCACCACCACCAAGCTTCAAATACTCCTGATTGACCTCACTGAGTAAAATAGGTGTCATTAAAGTGTTCTAAGAATAATTCACGGAAATCATGAGTCACTGTCTGATTTAGGCAGAAAGGACTAAAATGATTAAATTATTCACCATGAATTATTCACCAAGGTCTGATAATTACACTGTAGTTAGTGATCGCTGCGTAGATGGCTCATTACACGGAAGCCACTTTTGTGCAGTTGATATTTCACCAAAACTTTTGTTATCGCGCATCACGCATAAAGAAACAGAACCACTCACCGGTGACTACCAGAGGCAATCAGAGCAGCATTAAGCATGGAGGGAATGCACCTCCTCACCACCTCTGAAGCTGCATTTTGGGGCGAAGCACCACTCCTGGCATCACTCCAAGTGCAGAGCAGACCAGGATGAGCGCTCCACCAGCACAATGCAGACTCAGGCTATCTCATGGCACATCCCATGGGCTCTCCAAGCTGCATACCCATGCCTCAGAGACCCAGACTCCTAATAGAGACCCTCAAAGCTCAGACACAACAAGCCAGCACTGTTACAAATGTAAACTCTGCATCTTCTTGTTGATGCCCATGATGCAAATAGGCAGGACAGAGAGGAACAAGCATGTGTATGGAATAGAATCAAAGGTTGGATATGACCACTCAGATCATCCAATCCAACCATCAACCCATCACCACCACAGTGTCATTACCCTGCCTCCATGGGATTTCACTGCACAGAGCAGGGGCTGCAGGACTGCAGGGGTTGTTTTATTGCTAATAACCGGTCATCCCATCCTCTGTTTCGGTTGCTGAGTTTTGTGGACATGGACTATAGATTTAATGCCAAAACCTTTCAGCTGGTCATCTGTCATGAGAAGCGGGCACGATTCAGGACAAAAAGCAACCACGCAAGCGCAACCTGGGAGCTGGGCTGGCAAAAAATGTGATGAAGAAAGCAAAGAAAAAAAGGAGCTTTATCAGATGGAGGCTTAGAACTAGAGATAAAACAAAAGGATAAGGCATCAGAGTCGCTAAGAAGAGTGGAAACATTTGTTCTGCTTGTCAAGGATTTGTGTCAACCTGCCATTTGTGCCAGTGGGCTTGGGCTAGTGCAGAAGGTTAGCAACACAAAGGGCACCTGGCACACCTTTCCTGCAGCGAGGATGCTAACAATCAAGCGCTAATGAAATAAAACACATTACTCCTTAAACCCAAGCTCACAGTGAGGTCATACTGCTGTGACAGTGACAATGCAGGGCCCCAACCCCACCATGCCATTATGCATGGCAAGGTGTGGGATGCCAGCACACCTCAGGGCCAATCAGTTGCTTTTTGGACAGGTGTGAAAGCCTGGCATCTATACAGGCTCACAGCTCAGCTACTCACCGGATGGGAAAAACCAGTTTGGCAATGACAGGCCAGGAACACTCACAACGCTCCCAACACAATGCCCCTTCTGTCGCAGCATAATGCTGTTTGCTGTTTCTCCTCTGCTTTCCTAGTAATTCCTACCTTTTCTTTCACTTCCTTTGACTGCCACTGAGAGCCAAGTTGATGTTTTCATCCCGCTACCTATTATAACCACAAGAGTCCATTGGCAAGCGGTAATAGGCAGAGCAGAGCCTATTACTGCCTATATAAAATTAGGATTATTTTCTCCCTGATGAAGGCAGCTCAGGGAAATGGAGTGATGGCAGACTTCTGTCTCTAGGTTATCCCAGCATTCCCAAGTCTACCATCTGGGGGGCACTGGGCTACCATACTTTTCTCAAC
>PPHD01001924.1:9150-29500 GCA_002909625.1 Bambusicola thoracicus
AAAAAAAAAAAAAAAAAAAAAAAAAAAAAAAAAAAAAAAAGAAAATGTTGGCATTAGGCTGAAGAAAACTCAGCCTTATGTCTGAGTATTTGGTATTTTGAGGAGAGAAAATCTCATGGAGAAATGTAAAGGTTTCTCTGTCAAGTTATTTATAATACTAATAACAATAAAAATAAAAGGCAGCTTGTTGAAATCCAGAAATACTAGGAATGTTAGTCTTGGCAAGAGTGTGACAAAAGGCAGGTAATACAGTCAAAAGTCAGTGATAAATATTGTTGTATGAGATCACTTTTAAGTGTCTGGTGATATTCTATCTTGGAGACAACTGCCTACTTCTATAAAAAAAATAAAATAAAATAAATGGAGAGCCAGGTATGGATGTAAATATTAATACTAACTTTAATCACTATCCTTAGAAAAAGAACAAAGGGATGTATATACTACACTGTGCAATAGAACATAGGTCCTTGGAGGCTGTCAAGGGAAAAGCCTAGAAGATCACTACAGCCAGCTGGCAAAAATGGAAAGTGTCAAGTCAACGGACTGTAAGACTGGCTTGCAATCTAGAGATGTTTGTAGGTCTTGCTGATGAGGAAAAGTTATGCTGAGGTAAGTGAGCTAAAGGTAGTTTTTGCCTTTTCAAGTTTATCATATGATATATCATTTGGAGAAGACCGCTTGTATGTTTTGCTTGTATGAGTGTGTGTGATTCTTTTCATTACTACTGAATTTTTATGTTCATTTGTGGTTAATGGTTCTTTCTTGATGCCATGCCTGCATGCAGGAGAAAGGAAATTTCTCTCTCTTTGGCAGTTAAAAGGTACTCTTGATATCCCAACACTATTCTTGCAGTTGAAAAAACCTCCTCTTCACTTTCAGAGATCTTCATTTGTTTTCCTGTAATCTCTTCATATAGATGTATTTGATTTTTAAATTATCTTCTTAAGATGTTTGTTCAGCCTGGATATTAAAATCAAGCACATTTGACATGGTTTTCCAATTAGTTAACCAAGGGAAAGCAGTTACCATAATCTTTTTTTATTTCAGCAAAGCTTTTAATGGTATTTCTCATGGTATCCTTACAGACAAAATGTTCTATGACAAAGCTTGGCGAAACCTTATTGTGATGAGTGAACAACTGGCTGAGGCACTGGGCTCAAAGTGTTATAGTAAATGGAGTTATATCAGGCTGGTGGCCAGTCATTAGTGGGGTTCTGCAGGACTTCATTTTAGGGCTTGTTGTTTTTAGTGTTTTCATAAATGACTTGTATGCAGGACTTGAAGGTATTATGTTTGCAGATAACACTAAACTGGGAGGAGTGGCTGAGGGTCCTGGTTTGCTCACTGCAGAGCAGAGGAGCTGAGGCCTCATGGTGACTGCAGTTTGTCGCAGGGAGCAAAGGGGCAGCACTGAGCTCTGCTCTCTGTGGTAGTGACAGGGCATGAGCTGTGTCAGGGAAGGTCAGACAAACCATAAACTACAATATATGGTCATATACAATGTGGCTGTATGATATATACAGTTTTTGTGTGATGCTTAAGCAGATACAAAATGGTAATGGAAGATCAACCCTTCCTGAGTCTTCTATGAACTAGATAAACTTCAGCCAAGCTTTGAACAGAATCCTTCAGCCTCATCCTTTTAAGCATCGCTTACCTGATGCAACTTGGTATCTGGGTGAGGTAAACAACATAACCAGAATTTGTGTAACTTATTCATGGGTTTCATTCATCACTTTCAGAAGAAAAACTTGTTAGTCAATCATATAATACAATGTATGGGAACTGTTGAATCATGGCCTGAACCTCTGATTGACCACCTGAGGCAAGCACAGAGTCAGGTGCAGGAGCACACTTGAAGGCAATTCACCTGTGTGATCAGAAGGGGTGGAACCAGGCTGCACCTCTCCTAGAACCCATTTAAGGGCTGACAGCCACGGGTGAAGGTTCTCTTCCTGGAGGTCGCTCCTTGGGGAGTTTTTGCGAGCCTACAGCACTGGTGAGCACCTTCTATTTATATCTGATTATCTTTTTCAATGTGGTAATCTTACCAGCCTAACTTCTCTGTACACAGTATAACATCTGTATACTTATTTACCATACATACAAGCACTGAAATAAAGCCTGTCTGATGTTTTTGCTGTGTACAGTTACAACATTTTTAACTAGAATAGTTGTTAAAGTGTGACTATCCCATGAAACACGGTTATAAAAATAATTTGTTATGAATTTATTCTGCGGAAGCATGTTTTTGCTAAGTGTTTCTGAAAGTGAGAGACTACTGGTAGCAGGAATACTATTCTTGGAAGGTGTGACAAAGCCCTGCTGTGAATGAGACTTGGTAAATAGTTACAGTTCTAGAAAATAAAAAGCGGATTTATATGATCACAGCACTTAGCCTCATTTCTAATTTAAACAGTGAGGAAGGTGAGGCACTGGAACAGGTTGTTCAGAGATGTGGTGGATGGTCCGTCCCTGGAGACTTTCAAGGTGAGGCTGGATCAGGCCCTGGACAACCTAATCAATGCATGTCTCTGTTCATTGCAGGAGACTTGCACTAGATGTCCTCTAAAGGTCCCTTCAGACTCCAAGGATTTAGGATGTGATTAACTCTGGAAACTTGCATTCTGCAATGCTGTCCTTGTGTTATAGCTACACTGTTCTATTGCCCTCAGTGTTCCTACAGTGCTTTAATATACTACATCTGTTCACTGACTGCTGTTGCACAACTGGGCCGGTAGCACACTACAGTTGGAATGTCAGTAACATTACAACAGCTCTTTCTCAGTTCCAGTGGGGTGATTTCACGTATAATCAGAGAAATTTGCTAGATGATGGTATCAGCTCTCATTGTTGGCGTTTAATTTTACTCTATATAAGAAAACTGTGATATAACCCTATACTGAATTGGGGTGGAAGGGGGAAGTGGAGAAAAAGGATTCTTTAACAGCATTCTGGAGAGTAAGTACTTCTCTCTGACGTGCATCATACAATTCAGTTCTATATCTAACTGGTTCCAGGAACTGATGGAAAGCAAGGGTGTTTGAACTGTGTAACCTGCATGTGCTTTTTGAACTTATGTAATCTTTCCTCTTGCAGATAATTCACTGAGAAATACACTTGTGTATCTAAATAGAAGCTGAATTTGTTACCTAACCCTGTCTGATCAAGGGATTAGGTAACAATCCCTTATAGAGGGGTAACAACTTATAGAGTTGTAGAGGGGTATCAATCCCACACGTAGAGAGAATTCACAAACTGATCGCGATGCTTGTCTTCTACTCTATGGCCAATAACCAGATTATTTGTGTGCAGTTTATTATTGATAATATCATTCAGTTTTCACCAACTGAAAAAAAAAAAAAAAAAAGAGGTTGACTGAGCATAAGAATGATGTTCCACAAGTATTTCACTGTCTGCTAACCCAAAAGCAGAATATTAAAATTTCTGCTAAACACCCGGTTGATTTTTAGGAATATCTTTGTAAAATTTTGCAAGAGTGTTATCAGTTTCTGCTCCCCTACTAATTTCAATGAAATTTATTTGGAGAGTAGAGAAGAGGTAGAGATGTTACAGATAAAACATCTCATCAGTTTAATTAAGTAAGTTGGTAGAATAAGAGACTCACTAAGTTTCCCATCTCAATGGCAAGCTTTTGTAGGAGCTCAGATTTATTCCAACTGCAGGGAATGAATTTGGATGTTCTACCTACAGGAAAAGCTTTAACTTGGGACCATAATAGGGATACATGTAAGAAGCAAACTACAAGTCATTTTTACCAATAGAAAATGAGTACCAGTTGAAGCAGCACAGTTTAGAAAAATGGCCATGAGGTAGTGTCTGACTGTCATGGTTTAATCTGGCACATGGCTCAGAACCACAAAGTTGTTTGCTTAGTCCCTCTCTTCCTAATAGCATGGGGGAGATGATTAAAAAAAAGAACATGAGGGTTGAGATAAAGCTATTTGTGAAGATAGAGAAGAGAAAAGCAGTTATGACCATATATATGAATGTATATAACAAGTGATGCACAAGCAATTGCTCACCATCCTCTAACTGATGCTCAGCTAGCCCCTGCAAGCAGTGGAATAGCAGCAGATGAACTCCCACTTCCTTCAAAACTCCTTTTGTTTGATATCATATGGTATGGAATATCCCTCTGGCCAGTTAAGTCAGCTGTTCTAATTTGGTTCTGTCCCAGCTCTTTGGGCTCTTTGCTGTGTATGGCCTTGGCTCAATAAAACACTGCTTAGCAAGTAACTATACATATTGATGTGTTGTCAGTGTTATTTTTTCTCCTAGAACCAAAGCAGGGTCATACCAGGAACTCTGAAGAAAAAAGAGGTAGAGATGTAATCCTATCATGGAAATTGAATTTTACAAATTGAGTGTATTCATGTGTTGCATTCAGGGCTGCCCAGCCCCAGAGTTTTTATTCCTCCACTACAGCCTATATTTTCTTGCCCGTGGACTTTCTTGAATGTACCAAAATACATTAAAACTAAGGAGAGCCTTTATGGTATGTATGGGAACTGTTGAAACATGGCCTGAACCTCTGATTGACCACCTGAAGTGACTGCTGAGTCAGCTGCAGGGGCACAGGTGAATGCAATTTCACCTGAGTGACCGGAAGGGATGGAGCCTGGCTCCCCCCATCCTAAATCCCATTTAAGGGCTGACTCCCAAGGAGGAAGGATCTCTATCTGGAGACCCTCTTTCTTGGAGCCCTTCTGAGAGCCCAAGGCTCGGGTAAGATCTTTATTTTGTTTCTACTTTGTAATGCAATAATCTCTCTGGTCCAATACCTGTATACCTGTTTGCCATACAATGGTAGTTATTTAATGAAAGCAAAGACCATGCAACAAACAAGCATTAATTGGCTCTTAGGGAACAAAAAGGGCTTGGGAAGAAGTCTCTAACCTGGAGCTGGAACAATTAATTGCCATTATGCTTGGAAAGAAACTCCTTTTTATTTGGATTTGGGAAAGGAAATATTGATTAGAGGAGAGAGATTTCCTGTTTTTCTGCAGACAGGAGTTGTTCAGGAACAGGATGGCAGATCTATCAGACACCAAGCAAATTGTTAGATCTTTGTGTAGAAATTGCCTGGAAATTAACAGTCAGGATAAGTCCTTGGGTTTCCTTCTCACTGAAAACCCATATAGGAAGCCAGAATGTTGTGGTGCCTACAACAACACCAGAATAGCATTACAGACATCTTTTGATGGTTTGGATTTGATGATGTGATGGTTAGACTTGAAGGTCTTTTCCACCTTAGATGATTCTGTGAATCTATTCCACCTCTCTCGGTGATTCATTGTGCGACACTGAGTAGTTACTTTCCCTGATTCAGCTTTATTTTCCTGTTTAAGGCAGTAACAGAGCTATCAATACCAAAAAGATCCTTTTCTAGAAGTCTTGAAAAGGGAGTCTGAGGTACAATTGAAAGTAGTGAATTTAATATTTAATGGAAAGTTCTCCTCGTGAAGAACTGTGATAGCTTCACAAAAAATAATGGTTTTGAAGTAGTAGATAATATTAAGCATTACTATTAAGCAAGTATTTTTGAAGTGTTTTTCCGTTTGTCTTATATTGAAAGTCTGTGTTAGGGAGGGAAGCTGAACAAGTGGATGAGAATATTTGTGTGGTAAGCTGCTCATGCTACTGTCCAGGCAGAATATTGTAATTTTAATTAATTCAGAATGAAAATATTAGCAGATCTAAGTAATATACAGTAGGATTCACTTCGTATTTCAGTGGCTACTAGAAGAAAATAAACAAGGAAGATATTTTGCATTAGTTAGTCTTGTGGATGTTATAAAAAAAAAAATAGTTGTTCATACTAAAGAAACTTTTTGTGTCTTTTAAGAGAACCTATTCCATATTTTGTCACCTGGGCACCTGCTTCATTCAGAAGTGGATCATATTTTCCCTGGTCTTCTGCAACTTTAGTACTTTCAGAAGCTCTTCTAGTTGTCTTTGACATACATCACCAAATTCAGTTCCAGCTGGGCTTTGGTTTTCCTAACTGTCTGTGCACGTTTGAACAGTTTCTTTATATTTCTCCCAGACTATTTGCCCCTGCTTCAACCTTCCATATTATTACCTTGCTGTTGCTCATAGTTAAGTATTATAAAACAGTAAGGTCTTAAAAATAATCGAAAATGTACTACAGAAGAAGGGAGGAAGTCTTTACTGTTGTGTTGATACTCATTCAAATGCATTAAAAGTATGTTAACTTTGTGAAGTAGCATACCATATGCAAGAGTGCAACTATTTTCCAACTGTTACATCATATATATTCAGTATGAGAGTAGCTTTAGGCATGAAATAAAACTTTGATTGCCATTATTTTAAACTTACGTGGAAGAATGTGTATGGTACTCCTGGAAATGTTGCATTGAATTGCACATATCTCCCAGATTTATATTTATCTAAGAGAAGTCATTAGCAATCTGCACTTTGAGAGCATTGTTGGTACAACAGGGTGGTGTGAGTCACTGAAAGCTTAGTGACATAAACAGAGCTGGAAGGAAAATATGTATACCGTTTGCTCAGAGTACTGCGTGTGAATTAGTATATTATGATCAGAGACTTAAATTGCCTTTTTATGTTTTGTTTTTCAAAATGTGATTTTAGTAAAAGTACTGACTGAGCAATTTGAAATGATTCCTCTCTGTCCTTGAACAGACACAACAATTGGAAAGGTTGCTATAAACAGCTGATGCTGGGAGGCCTTGTCTTCTAAAACTAACACTGTGGTTTGGATTTTGTAGATTTGGTGGTGTTAACGTGATTGAATCTACATACCTGTTGGTGCTGTTCTATTTTATAAACATGTGATACAAGTGTTCTACTTATAATGATGCTACTTAGTATTTTCCACTGGTAATGGACTAATGTATTTTCATAAATAAGCTTTCATAAGCATTTTCTGAAAGGAAAACATACATCTGGATGGCTTTATCTTTTTTTGACAGAATGTGCACATGGGTAGAAGACAAATAGTAACACCTAACTTGCAGGTTCAGAAATGATAACTCATAAGGCCTACTGGTTCATATTCCAAAAGGAGATGACAAGATTGATTGTCTGAACACTTGGAAAAGCTGTATTTAGCATAAACACTTAAATAAAAGTTAAAAAAAACAACCTTAAAATAACTTATTTTTAAATGAAACCAAACATTATTTTTAATTGCTTAAAGCACCAAAAGCAAGCAAAACCATAAAGCCCAGAAAAAACTCAATCCTTACTAAATCAGTGCACATTTGGAAGACGCAAACAAATTTAGACTGGATCTAAATTGGGCTCCTAATCTCTTTAAAGACTGCATAATTATAGCACAAGAATGTCTTGGGTCTTGTTTGTTAAACTCACGGCAATTAGGAGCATAAACTGTGTCCGGCTATTTTATAGTTAGTAGAATAACCTTGCTGGGTTTTTGGAATTTTCTGGATTTATCTCTGAGTGTGATACAAAAGCATTGGGGAAGATGAAAAGGGAAGGCTACAGAATTACTGTCACTAGCAATCTCTTCGTCATTGTTCTATACATGAATGTGTCTTATTTTTGTGTGATACTGCATTAAGAAAATAAGGCTCCAATCCCACAATCTTAAATTGTTTTGAAACAGAGATATTTCTTTTTTTTCTGGATGAATGCATAGGTCTGGAAATTCAGTAATAAATAATATTTACTCATATTTCATGCCTAAAATGATTAGAATAACAGTCTTTAGAACATGGACCAACTACTTGCTTTGATTTCCTGCATTACTTCATCATTCTGATCCATTATGTGCTGCTTCATTTAGTTTTGGAGTGCATATGCAAGAAGTCTGTCCTCTTTCTTGTCACATAATAACCTCTGCTTAGCACTTTTCCTAATCATTAAAAGCATAAAAATCATCTAAAGCAGTTAACAATTCCAGACATGGTAACAGTGACTTTTGAATCTATGTCTTTTATATAAGCCTTGACTCTTATGAAAATGTGGTAAAAAATGTAGGGAAACATTTCAAAGCATTTTTAAGCAGAGCATCATGAAGGAAAAGCTACCTGATTTTACTTCCAGAGTTGTGTAGAACACTGTCAGCATCATGGCATGTTTTTTCCAGTATTTCTGATGAGAGTTATCTAGCTTCTACATGGTTTAGTTTTGTCTGGGGGCATGTAGACAGTTATGGGGCAAGAGGAAGGCAAATTATTCACTCTTACTACATTTAAGAAATAATCCTATGGAGAAGCTAACTAGAGAAAAGAAAGCAAGTGAAGAATTTAAAAATCTGGGTTTAACTGCTAACCAGCTATTCCACTTTTGGACTTCAGGAAGCTCCTGGTTCCTTGGGTAGTGAAGAACGGTAGTTATTAAGAGAGATGCTTTGAAACCCTTCAGCTGGTGGTATCTCTAAATACCAAGACAGAATTTTCCTGAGTGCAGTAACATTACTTAAGTTCATGAGAGTTTTACTGTGTTTCTTATACCATCAAGCAGATGGAAAAAAGATTGTAAAGAAAACTTGACTTAAGGTCAAGTGCGCTATCAAAGATTCTCCAGTGTAAATTGATGGCCAAGTACAGTCCCTACAACTAAGAGGTGAAATGTAGACCTTAAATCTGCCTGCATCTAGCAGGATTTGTATGAAGGCTGGCAATGCCTTTGACCTTGGAGATAATGGAAGGATACCTGCAGACCCAGCAAAAATGATCTTATTTTGGGAAACCTGTGTAACGCTACCTATGAGAAACTGGACACATACAGCACAGAGAAGTGGTATTTGGCTCAATTACACAATACAGTTGCTCCTTGGACTTTAATAAGCATTAAATACTGTCTGTTTTCAGGTTGTCAGTAACTTCCAAACAGAAATTTTTGACAATGTAGGAAAACTCTTGCCTTTCCTTTTTTGCCTGCTTGATTCTGCTTAAGAATTTTACACTCAGTGATGATATTTAGTTATTCAGCTTATCCCATCAGTTCTGAGTAATATTAGCTAGGTTAAATGTGCAAATTTGTGTCTTATAAGCTCATAACTGTGTATGTAGCTGAATATTTGCTTCAGTGAATTGGAAATGATGGCCGCAATGTTTGAATATTGCACATGTGTGTCAAGCGAGTATCACAAATGCTCACACAGAATCAGAATGCCATATGGAAATTCATCAGGACCTACTGAACCAATATGAGGCTGAAGGTGACAATTTCAAGAGTCAGGCCTGAGAAGAACACAGTCTCTGTTTTGCCACACAGTCGTACCAGCACTGTATCAGCTTGAAAGAGTGTGGAGCACATTACCAGTCTTGGCTGGACTGTCCTACCACAACTGTCTAGTTGAGGTCAGGCACCTTCTGACTTCCACCTGTTTGAGCTGATGAAAGACGGACTGCATGGCTAACTTCTTTCTAGCAACAATGTCATAGCAGCCGTGAAACAGTGGGTCACCTCTGCTGGTGCAGATTTTTGAGTGCAGCATGCAGATCCTTCGTTGCTAGTGAAAATACATAGCTAATGATGGTGACTATGTTGAAAAGGTGTTCTGTAGCCAAGATTAGGTTCTATCAAATAACATTATTGTTCCCCTTGTATATGTTGTAGTTTCCATTTAAACAAATGGGAGACATTACTTTTGAAGTGACTTACATGTATTTAAACAAAACTGACAATTGTGTTAGAACTCAGGAATTCAGCTTTATTTAAAAGTGAGATCTTAGCTGTCAGTGGAAGTTTGTCTCAAGAAGCAGATATTAAGAAAATAAAGTAAATTTACTGAACTGACTTGATTTTAAGAAATTTGTACTTAGATGTTGTCTCATTGCAATTCCCATTTCCTACTAGTTAACTGAAAGCTTTATGTAATTTCCAATAACGCATGAATCTCTGCTCATATTGTTTGGCCCTTAGCTGGATTTCTTCTAATTTCTTTTCAATGTCAGGAACCCTGTAGGCATTTTAAGAGATTTGCAATTTGTACTAGTCATATTATACAGAATAAGAGGAAGAGTCTGTGCTTGGTCTTCTGTTTAACAGGAAGGCTGTCTTCAACAGAAGTGCTCCACTGCTATCGCTTTTGAAACATATCATTACAATCAGTATCATTTGTTCCATGCTTTTTCAGCATCTGTGAAGCAGCAGCTGGTTACTGCTTTCTCCACCATCAAAGTGCTTTCAAGGACATTGGGCTAGAAACTTCTAGGATAATTTTACTCTATTTTTGTGATTTAAAATTAATATTTCAGTTTTGTTTTCAAATGTAGGTCAATTAAGACATTAAAAATATTGGAGAAGGCTGGCCCACCGTGGGAATGTGTTGATAAAATATGAAACATACTTGAAGGAAGGATATTCTTCTCATAATTTTGGTGATTCTTCGTTATTTTGATAATTTTGATTGTTGTCTTTGTGATTTCTTTTTATTTTGCAATTTCATCCCTTTAAAACTTCATGTCTGACACAAAACACCTGCATTTAATGCACTTACCTCCTGGATTTTACATTTTTAACACACACACACACACAGTCTTGAGAAAGGAATCTGGAGATACTCTAGCTACCTCTAATCTGTCAAAAACATTAAAAATGGGTAAATTGGACTTAAAGGTAGGCTGGTACCTATCAATTTACTTATATGAAACTTGGCAACAGAAGCAAAAAAAGTGGACATTTAAGTTTAGAAGGTGTCATGCTATAGGTGTATCCTTTATTTTTCTCATGTGATAAAATGAGATTCAATCTTTACAGTAAATAACATATCATGAAGAGGTAGCTACTCAACTTCTTCTTAGTTATGATTCAACATAACTTTAGGAAATGGAAGGTCCAAAATGATTAAATGTAAGAAATGATGGCACAGGCACTATGGTATATAAACTAGTAAGATGACCTAATATTCTTGTCACATTCTGCATTTAACTTAAGACATCCAACTGCAAAAACTGCCAACAATAGTGACAATGTGATAAAATCAAATATACAACTAATTTGCTTTAATAATACTTTAAGGTGGCATTTGTTACACCTAGAGATGCAACTTCATGCTTCCTAAGTGGTTTTTTTTTTTTTTTTTTTTTTTTTTTTTTTTTTTTTTTTCTGGAGGAGTGGATCCATGACTTTGGCAAGAGATGTAAAAGATACTTGCTGTTCAGATTTTTCCCATTAAAACCATAATGTTAAAATATCTGTATTTTACTCTTGCCAAAGGAGGGACAATGGAATTTAAGGAAGTAGTTTAATGATCTGTCTGTAATTTTCCCCTGAGAAAATACTTTGTTCTACTTGATCTGTTATGATATCCTTGAAAGTGCATATGGTTTTGGGCCAGCCAGGCAGAGAATGTGCCCTCTGGCCAGCCAGCCAGAGTCACTTAAATAACCACTCTTTGCCAGTAATACTTGCATGCAACAACTTACCTACCACAATTACTGGCCACTCATCACCATGCCCCTGTCAACACTAGGCAAGTCACAACCTACCGGAAGGGTGATTAAATTGTTCCTCATGAAGGTACAGCCCTCAGTAGATTCAGTATGGCTCCATTGTCCCAGTAGAATCACAGCATGTCACCATGATGTCCCTTTGTCACAGACAAAGGCTGCCTCCTGGACACTCCTGATGGGTACTGATGCATGTCAAGGCATATGGCCAGAACTCACTGGGCTGGACAGCACCAGTACTGCTGTGCCCTATCTGAAGGCATGTAGCACAAGAGATGAGGGCAAATAGAAGGTCCTGGGGAATAGGGACGTGAAATTCTGCTGTGGTGTTTACACTGCTTGTGACTCAGTGTAAATCCAGCACATAGCAAACATTGCTGTATAATGTGAGTGCATAAAAATCGTGTTTCAGAAAGAGTAGTGGCATTCGGGAAATTTCAGCATGTAAGTCTACAGCTACAATTACTCCACCCTGCATGCATTTCAAACCAAAGCCATCCAGTTCATGTAGCAGATGCCACAGTCCCGTTAGAAACTGTGAAGTTCAAGAACCGTTTACACCATGCTCTCAGAAGTATGATTTGAGTTCTGTGTGTTCCTGTGTGGAACAAGAAGTTGGATTTAGCTCTAGTTCTTGGCCCTTTTAATTTGTTGCTGTTGGCTAATGTATGATATGAAAATGCTCTTTTATTTAAGTGCTTTAAAATTCCATCTAAATCACTGACGGAATCTATACATTTTTTTTTTCCCTAATTTCAATTTTCAATAATCCTGTATTATATTTCTAACTAGCCTTTTTTCTTCAAAATTGCTGGCCCCTGAATTATTTGTAACTTCTCAAGATAGATTTTCCCTCATTATATTGAGAATGCAAACTTGCAGCATTTAACTGCTGTTCTCTCTGTACTGTCATTCAACAGGTAAAGTTCTGTGAGTGACAAGAAATATAACCTTAAATGAAAAGGACCTGGCAAAAAGCATTGCATGGGGCTTTCATACAGTAGCAAGTGCTGAATAGTATCTTATCCCGTCTTTAATTCATGTGCTTGTTTAGGAGATGTCTTGTTCTGGTCAAGTACCTTAGCATCATCCTGCAGAAATAAATAAGATGATTTCAGCCTATTTCTTGCAAGTTTACATACCCACAAATAAAAACTTACAAAAAAAATTATTAATGGAGTATTTCCTAAAAGAATCATTCTGCTATGCAAACTGAAAGATATATAGAAAAGGAAGTGAGTGTATGATTGTAAAATAAATCAAGGTAATGTGGTTTCCTCAGTGCTTAGGAATAGGGATGCTGCATTCTCAATTTTTTTCTTGTTGATTTAAATATGAGGATTCCATCTTTTCGCTGTTGCATTCTCCTGCATTATGACAGCAACTGAAATGAGGCCAATTAGCAATATCCCTGCCATATACTGTGAGGGGACACGGTAAGAACAAAATATTATAAAAACTTTATTTTCTAATCCTTGATTCACGGGTAAAATATTTGCCCAGTATCTTAAATTTCGTAGTATCTCTCCTCAACAGTGATAGAATTTTTTGTCTCTACTATTTTCTTAATTTATTGTTTTATAAGAATAATCACCAGTTTTTGTTTTTTTTTAATGAAGCAAATTTAGCTATGGAGGTAGTGGTGTTTTTTCAATCAAAATTCTTGTTTTCTGCCATCTGATGTTCTTCATATTAAATTTGAAATACCGCTTTAATTTAACAAAGATATTTTTAAACTCTGTTAATCAAGGGAATGTGATAATCATATTAATCATATATATATTTTCTCAGCAAGATAATACCTCAGATCTGTCTTCCTTCAACCACACTGAGCAAAAATCTGTGATTTATGATTAGTAAATTTCATGACTTGTGGAAATTTTGCTCAATTTAAGACATGGAGCATTTGGCCTTCAGTTTTGCCCATAACAAAGAACTCATAATGTTTTCATAAAGTAAGCATGGTATTCTTCTTTATTTTTTTCTATTCATTCTCCTTTCTGGGTTCCAATTTCCTCCAAGACACCTGGCACATAAAATTGGCTGACACAAGTGTTGCCTGGTGCATGAACTTTGGAATGGATCTCTAAAACTCAGTGCCATATCATGGTGTGTTTTTCATGTCAAGAAGGAAGGGTTTCTAGTTCATTCTTGTGCACAGACTCAGGTTGTTTTTTTTTAACAGTTCCTTGATCAGTTGTTGCGTAGAGAAGATAAACCTCTAGTTGATGATCTACACAGAGCAATAACTTGTTTTGAAACTCTTTAATAGAACAAGACATTAGCACTGAAATGTTCAGTTTACACTTGGAACTGAATTATGTGAATACATTCAGAATTACTAAAGATTTTTCCCACATTTGTGGTGATACTTCTCTGTTAACAGGATGATTGTCTGCAAAAATGCTTGCTTGACAGAATAGTCGTGCTTCCTGTCCTCATAAAACAAAACTGAACTCCAGTCAACATAAGAACATTCTATACTTCCATTAATAGCAAAAGAGAGGTTCTCATTGATCATAGTAGATTTTGCACAGCTCTTGTGCAGTTTTATAGTTGAGCTATTTTTAGTGTTCTAATAGTCGTAATGTACATTTGAAATAATCTGAGCTGCTGTCACTTACTGCACATTGCGTATATGAATCGTGTTATTCTGTTAGTCAGACTTGCATCACATTTGAGCTGTCAGACATCCTGCCATACTGAAGTCAGGGACCTGCAGCTCCCCTCAAAACTCCCTCAAGGTTCTGCATCTGTCGTATTAGACAGCCAGGTGAGTGCCAAATTCACTGAAGCTCACAGAGATGAATATATTAAGGCCCCATTTGCTGCAACAAGTTGAGAGAGATAGTTATAGAATAAGTGGGGAAATGGAGAGGAGCAAAATTAGATAGTAGAGCAGAAAGTGAACAAGCAAAGTGGGATTTGTTATTTTAGGAGAAGAAGCTCTTAAGCTTCCTTAGATGGTCAGCCATCTCCAAAATATGCTTTCCCGGTGCATCTTGTGCTTTCTCCCTAGTATCATTGTTCCTCTTTCTTGAGTATAGCAACTCTGAATGCCTTTTTTTTTCTTTTTTTTTTTTTTTTTTGCACAGCCTTACTGATAGAACAAGTGTTGAGAGATATGGGGTAGTTGCCTATTTCTTCTGATTCAATATCATTTGGCTGCTTATGTGATTTAGGTTCTTGATTTCATTCCACCTAGCTTTTAATTTCTCAAGAGATAATTAAATTGAGATACTGAAACCCTCTACCGTCTCATGGTTGCTGAATATCCTTTTTGCAGGAGACCAAGGAGGCTATGTTTTGGTAGAAGAATGACAAAAGCGAACAGCTTCAGGAATATGTATATAGTACTGATTGCAGTCCAAAAGGCTGAATGTAAATGTTTATCTGTTTATAAAAACCTGCCTGTTATTGTTTATAGAACTTTTTAGAAATCTATGACAGCTGAAGACTGTACTACCTGGTGTTTTCAGTATGAATTCTAAATTAATGTCGAAACAGCAGTTTATTACCTTCTGCATTCTGGATTTGCAGTCTAGTAGATGCTGATGTCTGATACTGGTACTGATTCTTAAATGAATGTTATGGCTTTATTTTCCTTTGGAGTTAGTCTGAGAAGTCTGCATTAACTATGTATTTTAGTATGCGTTCAATTCTTTATTGCCAAAAAATTTGAAACAGTGGCTATGAACTATTAAAAGGCTCATAAGCACACATAAATAGATATATAAAGGTTTTTATATATATGTACACATACATATTAAACAGGCAGCCAATCTAAATGTATGAAGTTTCATTGTCTCATGATACAGAAAGACTAATAATCTATTTATAACTGGAAAGGGATGTCATAAACACTTCAAAGGCCTTGACATTAATTCCTATTGACTTCGGTAGTTTTCTCATCAGAGATATCTTACATTTGAGACTTCATTTTTCAAGTCTAGCGTAATAGAATGCATGTGGCTAGATACTTGTTTTTAACAGTTGGAATTCTTGAGTGCTACTCTTGGTTCTGTTATGGACTACCTACATATTTTTGAACAAGTTAGCTAGAATTTTGTCTTTGACTTCCCTCTGATGCAAAATGAAGATAATTCTGCTTCATTTTCTTTTGAAAAACACTCTGTGATGTTCTTAAGTAGAAAGAATTATTCATTCATGATCTCATAATGTAATTATCTGTACTAGTTGCTGTCATTTTTTCTATGATCAAATTCTATGGCAATATCGTATTGTTAATGTGTTCAGGCATCAGTAATTTGAGGAACCATGTGACACATTTCTAAACTGAGAGTTTTAGAGAGACCTTCATCATAGGGTACTATGTAATTGCTGTTATGTTTCAGCTTTTATGATCTTGAATTTGGACCCTCAGTTTCCTGAAACTGCTGAAGTTAAAACTTTTCAGATTTATTCTTTTCCCAAGTATCTGTGGTTGGATATACATTCAAATTGGACAAGTAATTGCCATTTCTGTGTTAGTGTGTGAGCTGGGTAGTTAAGAATCCAATGCATTATTAGAAATTCTTGAATATTGTTTTTAGCCAAATATTGAACAGAATATTTTAGAGTTGGAGAAATATTCCAAATGGAAGTTTCATTTGATTGTTCTGTTGTTGACTTGATAGTTTTATGAACCTTTTAAAATTTTATCTTGCATGCCACATTTTTACTAGCCTTTTGTGCCGCTGAATAATCCCTCATCTACATAAAATTGTTCTGCATGCATCCATGCCATTCTAATAATCTGATAACTTTTACAGTCTCTTGAATTACTCTCTAGAGTTCAGAATCTGTTGATCCATCAGAAAACAGGAGCAAGTTAAAGGGGGTTGTCTTCACATTATGCTCTTTTAAAAGGGAATGAACACAGGACTGTAAATTTTATTCCCATTGCTTTTATTGCCAGGCCGTAGTTCTCTGCAGTCATGCTCCATGAGGGTTTCAATTGTTTCCTTAATACAGAAGTATTAACACTTTCAGTTGTTAGCTAGATATTTTTGGATACAAGAACTTTAGAATCTTGTCTAAAGTAATAAGAAATTTGTGGTGGAAAAAGAGCAGAGCCTTTCATGTGTTCATAAAGTTGCCTTATCTAAATCTTCTAAAAATTCTAGAGATTTTCAAGAAAACCATTCCAGATCTGAATATACTGTTGCCTTTAAAGAGAAGGTATACATTCTTGTTTTTGTGACTCGTATAGATAACAGGAAAAATTCTTGTAATGAAGGATAGTAGGATGAAACTTGCTGGTTACTTGCACAATGCAGAAAGGAAAGGAGGCTTTTGTATGCATCTGAAAGCTCTCTCATTGTCTTTTGCTGTGGAGAAAATGTTTGTGAACAAGGCAGAAGTTTAACAGCCTACCCTCTTGATTTCCTAATATTCTATCGTCGGTAGTGAAGTTAGAGCTACCTGGAAGTACTGCTAAGCGAAGCTAATGCTAGGTCTATCTGAATCAAAATTAATTCTTAAGATTCTCTTGATTGTCACCCTTTTGGGTGCTTGAGAATATTTAAGTAACTAATATAACAAGTCAGAAAGGAGTCATAAGATGCTGGAGATAACACTGTGGCACCATGAATTACCCTGATTTGCTAATCAGGTTACCAGGGACAATCTGGCACCAGTAGGCTGCATGATATTGGGGAATTTATTTTGTCCATCACAAAATAAAATGAAAACATTGTCATTCGTTTTCCATTGAGGGTGTGAGAGTCATAATGAACGAGTTTTGGTCATATTCTTTGGAAATTCTGAGCTTTAAGCAAGTAACTGCTATTTTTGTGATGCTGGAAAGCTTGAAGGAGTGGTGGACACTGCAAAGAGGAGGACAAAGGTTCTTCCTCATGACCTAGACTTACTGTCTCATACGGAAACCAGATAGCATGGAAAATGCTCTCTTGAGGAGTTCCCTGGATGGACAATTACTAGAGCATGAGGGATGGGGAAAGAATGTTTGGCACTAATATTTTTGTACAAATAAACATGCACAAGCATGAATTCTGTTTCAAAAAAATCAAAAAATATGTGGGAGTGATGTTTTTTGCACTGGATAAGAAAATAGAAAGGAAGAAGTAGTAAAGGAACAGGGAAAAGAAGTGGGACATAAAAAACATAAAAATGGTAACTAGTAAAATAAAAAGATATCAAGGAGTTTGAATCCTTGCAAGGTAAAGAATTAGAAAATAAGTGATGTGAAATACAGGAACCATTAAGTTTATTATTTCTTTGAAAGGCATACAGTAATTTAAAATCGTTAATTAAAATGAGGGTTGAATGTACTATTAAATATTGTTGAAAAGTATTAGTGAAGGAAGTAAAAAGAGAAACCACAGAGAGAAATCAGAATAAAATACATTGCATAGTTTTCTGTTGAAGTAAAAAGGCATATCATAGAATCACAGAATCATAGAATGATTTGGCTTGGAAGGGACCCCAAGGATCAAGTTCCAACCCACCTGCCACATGGAGGGCCACCACCCTCCAGATCTGATATTAGACCAGGCTGCCCAGGGCCCCATCCAACCTCATCTTGAACACCACCAGGGATGGAGCATCCAGAGCCTCCCTGGGCAGCCTGTGCCAGCACATCACCACTTTCTCTGTAAAGAACTTCCCCCTGACATCCAATCTTAACCTTCCCTCCTTGAGCTTAAAACCATTCCCTCTAGTCCTATCACTATCTACGCATTTGTAAAATTAATTTCCCTTCTTATATTCCCCTTTTAAATACTGGAAGGCTGCAACAAGATCTCCTTGCAGTCTTCTCCAGGCTGAAGAAGCCTAGCTCCTTCAGCTTGTCTTCATATAAGAGGTGCTCCAGCCCTCTGATCATCATGAGCTGATGAATGAATATATATATTTATATTATGTATATATTAATGGACTTACAATTCATTACACAGTCAAATACTCGTGGGGGTATAGCTATAGTAATATAGATTTTATTTAAAAATTGATTTAAAAGGGACTAATTTAAAACAACAGTATCTTGACTTACTGAAATCCTCGGGGAATGACAGGATTAGTATAATGCAAGTTCAGCTATTATTATATTATCTTGTTTTTGAGATTAGAGACAGTATTACAGTATTGACACTAAAATAAAAAGAGCAGGAAGTGAAACTAGGGATAAGAGAAAATGTTTCTAAATTAACTGAAGCTGTCAGTATGCTGGCTGGCATGACAGAGAATAGTCAGTATTTGAACTAAGTTAAAAAGGTGTGCTTAAAAAAACAAAAACAAAACCCTAATTTTTATTTAGACAGAACAAGAACATCAGGAAATATTAAGTTATGTGTACTTAAGAAATCCGTGAAAGATGATGCTCAGCATGTTAGATTACCAAGAGTTTTACTGACTGACTTGGTTTTAAGAGCTAAGAATGTGTTATATATACTAAAAAATATTTGAAGCTGGGAAGTACCAGCAATGATATACAGATGAAAATCTACACAAAAGGTAATAATATAAAGTGTATTCAGAAAAGCAGGGGTTTGAAGAATGTTAAATAAGGAAAAGTATCTCTGTTGCACAGTGTGAATACAGATTATGAAAGGAATTTTGCAGTCCAAAATAGCTTCCATAAAACCTGTTTGCAAACACAGGTAATAGCCCAGTATGCCTGCAACGTGAATTAGAAAACAAATAATGGAGGTGAAGAAAATAAATTATTCACAAGAATTAAAGGAAATAGATATCTGAAATGCCAACACCTAGACAAAAACTGAAAAAAAAAATCAGCAACTTCTTTGTGGCATTCTAAATGTGGAAATTACTGAATTTCCCTGCTCTAGATGTTTTTAACCTAAAACATCTGTAAGTGAAGAAAAACTGTATGGTGTATTACACGTCCAGTGCTGTTCTGTCTCAAGAATTAAAACATCCTTCTCAGCTGTAAGCCACACAGGGATCTGGAAACCATCATATACAGTATTTATGTCTTCGAAAGCATTGATCTTATTGAAGGGCCTAGTGTATGCTAAATAATGGAATATCAGCAGCCTGAAAATGCTAGTATTCTGCTTTTTTCCAAATTATGAAATCATTACCATATACACTGTAGCTGGGAATTGTGGTTTGATTCAGTTTTCAACCTGAAGGTGTTGAAACCTTCCTCTCTTGAGACAGAGCCCAAATCAGAAGGCTTAGACAGTTTTTTTGTTTGTTTGTTTTTGTTGTTGTTCTTGGGAAGACTGGCAAGGCATTTTCTATACTTGCTGCTTTTCCTGTTGAAGTGGGTCACTATGTAACAAGAATACATGACAAATAGTATAGAAGGAAAGGAAAAAAAGAGTGAAAATATTACTGAGCGGATAGTGCAGATGCTGAGAATTAGAGTCCTGGAGGGCTTAGTGGCTGGTCTGAAGACAGTGCATTTTAACTGAAATGCTTGTTGTATTAAAGGTTAAGAACAAACACTTCCCAATCAGAAAAATAGCAACCCAGTAGTAAACTGGAATTCCTGCTTTCATCTTTGTTTAATCTCAGTTTGACTAACACATCTCTTCCATTTCTGTTGAATTTCTTCTGTGCATTTTGGTTGTCAAAATATAGAAATGACAAATGACTTCAGAAAGCCAGCAAAAAATCTGTATATCACTCATACATAGAGCAGCATGTGCAAGCTGTTATAAATGTTAATATCTCTGTCACCTTCTCAGTTGGTAAAACATACTTCTCCAAGTTAACTCCTTTTCATTGAGATAAAAGATTGGCTTAGAGTCATCACTAAACAACTTCATCTAAAAATAATTTAACAGAGATAGAATAAGTAAAAATATAAATTCTTAAGTCACAATGAAGGAAATGTGCTAATAAAGATATTTTTAACCAAAAAACACTAGTAAGAAAACATTGTAAGAAAATAAAGGAAGAAGCCGCATGTCACTGAATAAAGTTTTCTG
>PPHD01001925.1:2840-19851 GCA_002909625.1 Bambusicola thoracicus
AAGATAAACAGACAATGAAAAGAAGACAAAAGAAATTGAGTACCTTTTAATACTCTCCCAGAATATGAATCTGTTAAAAATGAAAGCAATTAATTGAAAGAGAAGGTTGTGAGGTGACCTGATAGTAGGCTTTCAGTATCTAAAGAGGGGCTACAGGAAATAAGGGGGCAGACTCTTTGACAGGGTCTGTGGCAGTAGAACAAGGGGAAATAGCTTCAAGCTCAGGGAGAGTAGATTTAACTTAGATATACAGAAAAAATCTCTTACAGTGAGGGTGGTGAGGCACTGGAACAAATTGCCTAGTGTTGTGGTTGATGCCCTGTTCCTGGAGACCCTCAAGATGAGGCTGGATATGGCCCTGGGCAACCTGATCTAACTGTGGTGCCCCTTTTCACTGCAGGGGAGGTGGACTAGATGGCCTTCAGAGGTCCTTTGCAACTCTAAGGATTCTATGATCCTATGAAATGTCCAGAATTAATCAGTTGTACTAACATTATCACTAGACAGGAATTTAGAGGTATCTAAAGAAAAGATAAAAATGTGGTTAAACACCAGCTTTACTGAATAATGCAATCTTGAATAGTGTAAGCCAACTTCTTGTGGGAGATCTGTATCCTTCTCTATGTTAGGCTTACTTGTCACATGCTACTTTATCACATATGCAATTTGAGGAAAGATGACAGCATAGTGATTGAGTTCCTAGCACAATTTTTTTTCCTTAATTTCTTGTCTTGTTTGATTTTACAAGGTCAACAAATATAACCAAATGCAGAAAAAAAAAATTCATTGTTATGAAATAAGTCTATAAACACATGAAATACTTGAAGTTAGACATAAAATCATAGGTTGTGAAATTGCTATGAACTTTCTTGAATGAATATATTATTTAATAGGAAATATAATTTTACTTTATTTTTAACTTCAATGATTACTGAAGATTGTCTGCCTCTACTGAAGTGATTTTTCACCCTCTACTTGGCTCCCGTGAGAATACTGGGGCCCTCAACACAAGAGAGATAGGTACCTGTTGGAGAGGAGGGCCAGAGAAATGATCAGAGTGCTAGAGCACCTCTCTTAGGAAGACAAGCTGAGAGACCGGGGGTTGTTCAGACAGGCTCCAAAAACCTTCCAGTACCAAAATGGGGCCCACAGGAAAGCTGGAGGGGCACTCATTATCAGGGAATGCAGTGATAATACAAGGAGTAATGGCTTTACACTAAAAGAGAGTAGATTTAGATTAGACTTCTGGAAGAAATTCTTCACTACAAGGGTGGTAAGGCACTGGAAAGGGTTGCTGAGAGAAACTGCAGTTATCCCATCCTTGAAAGCATTCAAGGCCAGGTTGGATGAGGCTCTAGGCAGCCTGATCTAGTGTACCAACATCCTGGCCATAGAAGGGGATTTGGAACTAGATCATCTTTATAGTCACTTTCAATACAAAGAATTCTATGATTTTGTGATTCAAAAGGTAACAACTATTTTATAGCATTTACAAAATAAGAGTTTTCATACCATATGGGGGCAATGGTAATCACAGGGGTTGGAAGGGGGCTCAAGAGATCACAGAATCACTGAATTGTAGGGGTTGGAAGAGACCTGCCTACAGGTAGGCATTCAGACGGATCTTGATAATCACTCTAGAAGGAGACTCCACAGCTGCTCTTGGCAACCTGTTCCAGTGCTCTGTTACTCTTACCATAAAGAGGTTCTTCCACATGTTATTACGGAACTTCCTATGTTTAAGTTTTAGACCATTACCCTTGTCCTATCGCTGCACACTACTGAGAAGAGCCTGGCATCATCCCCTTGCCTCCCACCTCCCTTTGGATATTTATAAATGTTAATCAAATCACTTATATTTCTTTCCTAAAATCTACTAATAACATGCAAACTTATCTAATATTTGTTTATTTGTTCCTACTTTTTCAGAAAGAATAACAAAGTTTGACTTGACTAACATTTGAATAATAGGCCCTTGACATTTGAATAACAGTCGGCAGATTGTAAAGCACAGTTAGAACTTGGTCTTCCATGTATTTAAACACCTGCTTAGTGCATTATTTTCATTTGTACAATGTCTACAAGACATGATGAAGTTTAATTGTTCATAATTCAGCTGTCATAATGTCATGGTTTTATGATCTTTGGTTATCAGTATTCCACACCACAACATCATGCAGTGCACTGGGAGCAAATGCTTTAGTTTCGGGTACCTGTCTGGAAGAGAAGAAGAACTACGTTCCCCAAGAGTCTTCTCGTTCCCCAAGAGCCTTTTCGAGTACTGTTATCATTCCTGCTCAGGGGAACAGATATAAGGGCACAGGTTATCTGACTCATCCCTTTTTCGCCCTCTTCTTGTCGTGTGCTCGCTGCCGGATTGCTGCCAGATTGCTGCTCCCGACCGCTTGCAAGGTTTCATTACTAGCATAAGGCCTTTGGCTCTCAGACAATCTTTCTCTCAATTATTTTTGGTTTATATTGTATTATAGTGTGTTATCTCACATTCTGATACTATATTTAGTAAATTAGTTTGTTTCTCCTCAGATTGTTGCCGCTGTTTTTAATTATTTTGGGATCCCCTGGGTTTCCCTTCCCGGAGGCGCGGATTCTGTGGAATCCCTCCACCCCACTAGTCACAGAACTGGGCCGGATCAGCCTGTAAACCGTCGACACATAATAGTGAATTTTCTTCTGTTCTATGCATTCTGGTTGTGCATTAAGCCCTTCTATGCATTGTGTGTGTGTGTGTGTGTTTTACTTCCCACTCTCATGGGAAGCAATTGCAGGTTTATTTATTTATTTATTTATTAATGTAGCTAGTGGATGTAGTCTGAAACTAAAAAAGAATTTGAAGAGTGGGATTCCTTAATTCCACAAGAAGCTACACTGCATTTGAGCAATGCTATGATATCCTAAATAATAGTATCAGTCAGGAAAATAAAAATACTTTTTCCTGGGAATTGAATGGGTAAGAAAAAAGGCAAAACTTCTGGATGCAAAGTCTTCATTCAGAAACTTGTCAGGGTAATTAGTAATTCTGCCAACAAAATACCTGCCCTAGTTGACAAGAACATTCTGTTTATCGTTAGCCAAATGACTTTCAGGTCATATGCCACATCTCTGACAATAAAGGCATTTTCATGCTTAACTGTTTAAATCAACGTGTAATTAATGCCTCATAGTGGGATTATGATTCTATGCAGAAGTAATATTTTAATGGCATGGACAAATTGCCTTGTTATGTGGTATGTAATAAAACTATATGTATATAATACACTTTTTTTTTTCTATTTTTCTTTTTTAAACAGCACAAAATAGTGTTTTGATTTACATGTGAAAGAATAATGCTTTTCTGGGAATTACAGAAATGTTTTATAACAACTTTAAGAAGGTTTAAGAGAGTTAACATATCACCTACCAAAAAGAACACAATATGTAAAGGACTGTCATCCACAAAAAATGAGTGATACAAATACATAATACAAAATCAAAATACATAATCAAAATACATAATCAAAACTTGTTAAGTATGTCAGATTTGTTATTTTGTATGTGATTTTTTAATTCTGTTTTACAAATTTTGCAAAGGTACTGGCAGAACAAGAATAGGAAAAATGGTTTTGTAGTTAAAAGTATTTACCTAACTTTGTTTTCTTGTTTCTGAGTTGAAATTCCTCCTTTTCTTTTCACTATCTTTAATTAATGAGAAGATGTCAGTGAAGTTGGATGCAGCACTCAATCATGAGTCTATTGAATGCCATGGTTTTATGATTTTTCTTATCAGTATTCCACATCACAACATCATGCAGTGTACTGGGAGCAAATGCTTTAGTTCTGGGTACCTGCAAGAGAAGAGGAACTACGTTCCCCAAGAGCCTTTTCGGGTACTGTTATCATTCCTGCTCAAGGGAACAGATATAAGGGCGCAGGTCATCTGACCACTTTTCTCTTCTGATGCTGCAGTGTTCCCGGTTGGATCTGCTTGCTGCTGCTGCTGCTGCTCCCGACTACACACAAGGCTTCAGTATTAGAGTAAGGCCTTTGGCTCTCAGACAATCTTTCAATTATTTTTTATCTATATTTTGTTATAGTGTGTTATCTTACATTCCGATACTATATTTAGTAAATTATTTTGTTTCCCCTCAGATCGTTGCTGCTGTTTTTAATTATTTTGGGGTCCCCTGGGTTTCCATTCCCAGAGGCGTGGATTTTGAGAAATCCCTCCGCCCCACTAGTCACGGAACCAGGCTGGACCAGCCTGTAATCCGACAACACTGAATTATGTGAATTTTGCAAGTTTCAATGGAATTTTGCCCAAGGTAAAATCTCTGTCATAATTTCAGTTCACTGTTTTAATTCTTTATGGGCACTATATATCTTTATGCTCCATATGTTGCAGCTGTTGAACTTAGAAGAAAAAGTGAATAATTTCAAATTACTATATGAGTTTAATTATCCTTTACACTAAGTAGGTTTTCTATATTGATTTGGCATACTACAGAAAGAATTTCAGAAGTAATTCTAATAACTTTAGAGCACAATTTTCTGTCTTTTATAATCTTATAAAACAATTTAGTCCTTAATGAAATCTTCAAGATTACGGAGAGCTGGAATACACAGTGGGGCAAAATAAAAGTGCTCATGTTTTTATAATGAAATACTATATATAGAAGTTTAATAATAAATGAAATATGAACGTGTTAGGAAGACTGAAAATTTACCATGAATTCAGTGGGGCTGTAATAACAGTTTTAATACATACAAGGTCTATATTGTCTTTACAAAAATAATTACAAGACTTTGCATTCATGATTCCTTGTTCACAGTTTATCACTTCTAGCTACTGTGGTCAGAAATAATAAGGAGCAGGGTAGCTGCTGGAAAGTGGATAGATACATTATCAAGCAAAAAAGAGAGTAGAAATTTTTTGTGTTAGTAACCACATGATCTATTATAAGGTAACGAGTTGAAAATGAACTTTTCTTCTGAAGCGTGAAACATACCAATCATACAAAGAAATGAATTTGTTGCTGGATGGTGGCCCACTCATTTCCATAAATTGCTCTAAACTAATCTTTGAAAATCTATTTCTTCTGGTTGACTTCATGGCAGTACATTCATTCATGTTCAGGAAACAGAGCTTTGCTAGTAATTTACAAATTTTGTCATGGCATGGAAAATAGCTGTGAAAGTAGATATATAACATATTAATAAAGTAGATATATAAAATATTAAATTAATCCTACCATTTTTCAGTTATACCCAACAGAACAGGGTGGCAGGATTGATTTTGTATGGAGAAGCTTCTGATTTTAGATACTATTGTGGATTTTGTAAAGTCAAATAAAATTTATATCACCAGATGTGAAATATACTGTACTAAATTAAAACTCTGTGGTTTAAACCATTTTTCATCTTACTTATATATAAATTGTCTTTCTTTTCTAACTTCTTTCTCCTAGAAAATTTTCACCATGTTTAGATATGAATATCTGTTACTATGATTAAACAATTAGGATAAACAAATACCTATCTACATAACAGGTAATGAGTACTGAAAAAGATCTAGAGGTTTAAATGCACAAGTAATAAGTAATAAAGCTTGAATTTTCATATGGAAAAAGGTGAAGAACAGGTGACAAAAACTCTCTAAATGTAGTTGATGAGACTGAACTTAGTTTTCTTGTGTGTTATCTCTATGTAGTTGGCATCTATAATCAGTAGAAAAAAACAAAAACAAAAAAAAACACCAGTATGACTGAATAACAAAAAAAAGCTTCTCTCTGTGACATAAGTCCTAGATATATATTTTGGTCCTTTCCAACTTCATCCATTCTGTGATATTGACCTTCTCATTATTTTAATTTTTTAAAATTATTTGAGTACTATAAGGATAGTATTAAAATTGTCACATATTAAATTACTAAAAATACTAATAAATGTAAAGCTAGATTGAAGAATTATATCCAAAGTAATTTTTCGTTTTTCAGAAACAAAGAAACAAAAAATCATAATTGTAATGACATCACCCCCAAAATGATACATTCTGAGATTTTAATAACTTTAATAAACCTTGTGGGGTTTTCATTCATTTAGTCTCTTTGAGTCAAATGTGAGATGTGAAAGCCACAGGAGGTGTATGGACAAGCGAAGTGTTGACTATCGGTCCAAGAAAATAAACAAAATATTTTGGCCTAGAATGTTGTCTTTGGTAGAGATTCATGAGACCAAACTCTATCAGTACTATGGTTACCTTAGCACTGCAAATTAAGAAATTGGTCATTACTACTAATGTTACCTAGGTGTAGCAGTCTGATCTGTCTCATTATTATTACTACCTTATTACTGCACAGAAAGACATATTTAATAACATACACTTTTGATATAAAGAATTCCTTACATTATAAAAAATATTTTTATTGCATATTTTAAAAACTCTTGGCATAAATGATATTAAAATAAAAACTGTCCTTATCTGAATTATTATTTAAAATTTTTTAAGCTGATTGACTAGTATTTGATAGCTTTTGTGTCAAAATCAAAGTAAATTTTATCACAGTCTTATAATAAACCACAAAAATTTATAATTTCCAAGGTTAGAAAGTATAGCTTGACTTAAGCACAGGCAGTTGTTTTGTGTCTCCCTGGTAATAACGTTGTGCAGGATTCAGGGTGAACAGTTAGTTTTAATTAATACTATTGTAGGGCCCCATATGGTTTCAGACATCGCTAGTTTAGTAATGTAAACTATTTGAAAATTTATATTGTGAACATTTGAAGAGCTTTTCTGGTGACAATAAATGTTACGAAGAAAAAAAAAAAACATTTCTTTGTATGCAAATATATATATATATACACATATCTATACAAACACTGTTGTATTTAAATCCTGATTCTGCACTCCATTATTTCTGTGATCCAGAATGAGTTGCATGAGAAAAAAGTTTTGCCTCCACAAAAATAACCCAACTGAAAGCAGATTTTTTTTTGCCCTCTTTTGTTGATCACAGTGATCTCATCTTTTGGTAAAACTGGCTGCTATCACAGTGCTACAGAATACTTGTTTACTTGTTAGATACCTACTTTAGTATTGCATGAGTTTCAGTTGAAGTATAATATTCAAATATTCAAATTAGTCAGCTTCATAATTATTAGTATCTTCTGTGATGTCTTTCTTCTTCCCTTATTCCTCCTCAAAAATTTTAGACAAGAAAAAAAGACTAAGAAAGAAAAAAAAAAAAAAAAAAAAAAAAGGAGGAGAAAATGTGTATAGAAGTAAAAGAAAACAAAGTTCCATTTGTAACAGGTCAGAAAGTTTTAAAGTTGAAGGACTTTCACATGATTTTGAGCAAGAGAGATTGGAGATTGTGCTATCAATGGGGAAGGTTAACAGCTAGAAATGGATGTATAATAGAATGACTCTATGCGAGATAAAGTACTATAACAGGCATTCTCTGGCAACAGTTTGATAAGACACAATAACAAGTTTATTGGCTCAAGGGTACCAGATCAAAACTATAAGCAATCAGAAAAAAAAAACAAATCAATGTTATAGACAAAAACTTCTGTATGAGTTCATGGCTTTTTTTTTTTTTTTTTTTCCCCAGAAAAGTGCTGAACAGTAACATTTGTGTTTGCATAATATCTACTGTGGCCATCCTATGGAATTTTTCTCATGGCTTTCCACTGGTCTCTATTCCTTTCTCTGCTAAACTGCTGTGCTGTATTGTGGAAGACCTTTTATGTGAGGAGTTAGTGCTTTTGGGCAAGCCATTTTATCTCCAGTGGACCTTGTACTAATGGTTTCAGAAGCCCATATATCAGCAAGAGTGACAGCAGCAGTATAACACCATGATATAATGCAGTGTGCTGGAATACCTAGGACAGGTGCTGAACCTGGATACAGTTCCTAGGTACATGTGACTGCACATGCTCTAGAGGACATTAGTAAAAAGATAACATTTCTTCTTGTCAAGACTTCATAGTTTTTTGTTTGTTTGTTTTGTTTTTTACAACAGATACAAGGACACATGGTATGGAGTGAGCCCCTCTACAAATAGAACTAATACAGTACTGTGGCTGTCCACTAGAGGTCCACACTGCGTGATAGCAGGGGCCCCGGTGTCTGCAGAGATGTAAGTTTCACTCTCCACCTATATTTCCCTCTCTATTCCTACAATATCATTAAAGCAATCTTATTACATTATTTTCTGTTCTACCTTTTGTATTGAGAAAAAGCCCTGCACTTCCCTCTGCACAGAATATGTACCTGAATTTCTTTCTCACTTTCATGAAAATGTCCTAGAATTCCTCGTTTCCTTCAGACAGATTATACAATGAGATCTACCTACTAGGGTAACAGGATCCTGTCCACAAAGTATTCAATAGAATCATCTATTTATCTGAGAAGTATCTACCATATGAACAACTACATATTCCTATGACATAACACTCACAGTTAAAATATGGCAAAAGGCAGCACTCATTATTCCAACTGAAGTTGTAGCAAGTTTATTATTAGTTTAATAATTTATAAGACTATAATCCAAATAGTGTAATAGAGAAAAGCATTATAAAAAAAAATATGATTGAAGTTTATATGCTGAATCCTTCCACTGTTTGTTTGGGTTGTCAGATCAACATTCTATTTCAGTCCTCTGAGGAAAAAAAAAAAAAAAAAAAAAAAAAGTGGAGGGTTTCTCATGAGGCCTTCTTAGATAATTGGTAGGTATATTCCTGTTGACAATAACATTTTGAGTGTGATACTAGAGAAACGTTTATTTTCTGATGTCGCATAACAAATATTTCATCAGAGATCTCCAGAAATAACATTTTATCCAGGTTGAAGGTGTGCAGTTCTCCTGTGTTTTGTACATGAATCTTTACTGCTCAGTTCTCTGCAAGGTGTGTTCAGTCATTGTGTCTCTCCATTACCAAATTCCATCAAAATGACCAACCTCCAATGAGTTATTTCCAAGTTAAAGGCAAACTGTTGACGAGTACGCTTAATGAATTTTAGAACAAGTAGCATTTGTTATTCCTAGTCCTCATATGCTTAAATCCAAAAGGTCACCTAATAAAGTTCTGGATACATTGCTTAATGTTATTTAAACAGACTACTAATGAATGGTGGCATGTTGGGTACAGCTGCTTTCTGTAACTACTGTTCAGCTTAGGAATGAAATGAAGGAGAAGCAAGAATTTTCAGCCCAAATTCTATTTTTTCTTAAACTGCCACTGGCTAACCACAGAAAAAAACTGAAAGATTCCTGGAATATATCATGAGATCTCCAAGACTTCTGCCTAGGTAAAGTTTTTGATATATGATCATGCTAAGTTAGTAGTAATTCTGGTAAGCCAAGCATGTAAATGTACCTTGTATGACCTTCAAAATTCAGCATGCATAGACAGACTCTACAAGAAGAAATGGAGTCATAGTGGTTTCACCAGATGATCTAGATGAGAGCTATTTTACAGCTCGGAAAGTTTCACCCAGTTCCTCAATCCTTTTTCTGACTGCCTTAGAAAATGGGTGCTTTTCTTAAATACCTATCAAGTAGAAATGTCTTTTCTGTACCTTAATATGCAAATACTCATGTCATGTGATATTAAAGTATAATTTTATTCAATTTAATAACTAAAGAATTGTTAGTTTGTTATAACCCCATCCCATTCATCTAGTAGTATTGGTTACATTTTACAGTATTTTTATATGATGCAGTAAAGATTCTAAACATATTGTGTCAAGTATCTACCTACCTACATACTTGCCTTTAAGCAAATGCTGAAGTGCTCTGCTGGCTCTAGGCATAAATGACTACATAAGGTGCAGTCACTGAAGAACCATTTTCTTTCCAAAATATATTCTTAAAATATTCCCTTTCTGACATCTTCTATATGATGCATGGTGAGTTTGAAAAACATTCAAACTGCAAAACAAAGTATGCCTACCCTTCCCATTCCCTTTTCTCTTTTCCCTTTTCCCTCCCATAAGAATCATGTGATTAGGTTCCACACATTTGTTAGGCAGCTGAAAATAGTCTGTAAAATTGTATTTACATAAAATGTGGGACTCGACAGCAAATACTGTAAGGTTCTCTTTGTGGTAGGAGACCATGAGCTGTGCTGTCCCTGCAGGGGAATAAAGATGCTTTTGGGGACTGCTGCCTGTGGGTAAACCCGTTCTGGGATGGAGGCATGCCCAAGGGTCTGTGGTATGTGGCATCTCATGTTGAAGCAGTAATATGCAAGGAGAAATAAAGAAAACAAGTAAGAAGTCAGAAGCATCAGAAAGAAACTGCTGTGCTCTAACCTCAACTTCTGCAACACCTGTCTCCTCACAAAGGTATCTGGAGAGGGCTGACTATTACTGATGAAAGGAAGGGGAGTTGACACTAGAAAGTGAGTAGAAGTGTTCTGTTTCGCTTTACTTGTTTCAAGTTATTAATGTGAGAATAAAAACAAGTAATAAAAGTGAGGATGGAAGTGAAAGGTATTTTTGTTTAGGATTTTTTTTCTTCATATTTTCCACTTAAAATCTCCTATGGCTTCCTACAGTATTTAGAAGTATTAAAAAAAATTGACAGCATGTTTATGAAATCATAGGATCACTTTTTATCTGCTGTATCACAGGATGATATCAGAAATCTAATTCGTTCCTAAGCCTGATTTTCATCTGTAAATCATGACATTTGGTTGCTTAGCCTGGATCAATTCTTAGGTTTCAAGGACATCCATAATTATGCAATACCAAATTCTGCTCTAAGTAATATATCCTCTGTGGATATGTTGTTTGTGTTGTTTTGTTTTATTTTCTAATAAGCTTGTAAGTAAAAATTTAACACAGTATGTCAGAACAAAGAATCACAATCACTGCTATGACAAAAGGAAACAGACTAACTCTTTTGAATTATGCACAGTTCAAGAAGCATTTTCATAGTTTACATAATCAATTTTATAAAAGTCCTTTATTACTGAGGTAGTGTGACTAATATGAATGGCAGTAAGATGACAAATGATTCAAAACATCTTTTCTCATCTGAAACATAGGATTTCATTCCAAAACAAGTAGACATTATTAAGCAGATGAACAACAACAACAAAAAAAGCAACAACAACAAAAAAAACCCAAACTAGAAAGACAGCTATTAAAGAAAAAAGACAACTTTAGACAAATCCTAGATATCCAGAAGAAAGTTTCATTCACTTCAGAAACAACATGCAAGTCTGAAAGTAGGTCCTGTTTCCAGACTCATTATATTCAGAAAAAGTATTTTCTTTAGCTACACAGACACTCAAAGTTAAACAAACAGACAAACAAAAACACCGTAATCAGTTTTAAAGCAGACCTTGCAGAAAAAAAACTTTGAGAAATTTTGATTTAGAAACAAAACTTTCATAACCCAAACAATTCACAGAAGAATGGATTATTACATAAGATTTCACACATTGCCAGATCTTATTAATTAGACTTTACAAACCATCTGTGCAATGTTCTTTGCAAACAAACAAACAAAAAAAAAAATCACTTATACATTGGTTCATAGTGTGTCAAGTTTTTCTGTGCACATTTACAGTACAAAAGAAGAGCATTAAGATATTATAGCAGAATAAGGATACTGGAGCTATCAAGATCAAGTAGCCAAACTGTAATTTTGTAATGGATAGACTGATAAAAATTGTTGAAAAAAAATATAGTCAAAAGATCTTGTTAATCTTTGCTTTAAGATTAACTCCATCTTCCCATTCCTTTTTATTACTTTTTCTACAATGCCTAAATCTTATGTAGTTTGGTTACACTTGTTAGAGCTACACATCTCTGGTGCTTTTAGATTGTCTATAAATATAAAATGGAAAAAATGTGAGAAGTCATATTCCAGATCTGGGAAGTCAGAAGAAGCTCTGGTACAAGCTTCAAATTTTCCCTAACACATCTGTTGCAGAAATTCTACAATATGTCCATTTCTGTAGTTGCAGCACTTGCTTAATGTAGCTCTTGTAAATCTTTCTGATGTGCAGTTGTTTTTAGTTTCCTTATACATGTATTTTCTTTAGAAATTTTAGGACCAGAAAATATTGTTGACCTTTGGCACTTATTTTATTGTCACTTGTTTTTTTCTGTGACAGCTACTTTGAAGAGAGCAATAAAGACTACTGGAATTAAAACTTAAGGAAATGTGGAAATTACTCCAGGTATGCTAAAAATTTGTAAAATGCAACACAAATGATCTGTAGAGACAGAATGCATTAATCTTAGTAACTTCTCCTTTGCCTTAAAATAGTCCTCGGGCTTTAATAAAGTATCTCACTCATTTTGCCTACATTTTAAGCCTAGGTGATAATAACATCTATTAAATTAATCCTGTGTTAGTGGAGTCTCCCCACTGGTCTGGCACATGAGGCTTCAGCTTCAGTAGATCCATCATCATGGTTTCTTGAAGCTTTTAGATCTTCCTCAGGATTGTTTTGTGATATCGGATGTTCACCTAGGATGGGCTGGTCCAGTTTCACATATTTCCAATATTTCCTTCCAGTGTTAATAGTTCTACATTTCAGTTATCACTGTAATTTCATCAGTTAAATATAATATGGTTCCGGGTAATCTTTTAGATGCAATCCAAAGTAGTGTAGCCTAATTTTAGAAGAATTTTACTGTAGGTCGTAGTGTGCTAAATCTTATATTGCTGAGCTTGGGCTGGAGCAGGCTCTGAGCACTCTGATCTAGCTGTAGATGTTCATGTTCATTGCAGAGGAGTTGGGCTAGATGACATTTAAGGGCCCCTTCCTATTCAAAAGACTATATAATTCTATGATCTTACACCATAACAGAAAGACTAATTGTACAGAACTGGCAAAGCTGTAGAACAGTTTGACTATAAGTTGTGCAAATTCTTCAGCTACCTGGAAGGGTGGTAAATGATAGCTACAGAATGCACATTTATTTTGTTGTTTGAAGTCAGATACACCCCTCATGCTACTTTAATATCCCAGATACAGAGCCCGCTTTTGCTATTTGCTGCATGGCATTGTCCTCAGTCTGATTCAGTACATTGTCAAAGTGGTGTAATTTTCTACTGATATATTCCTGCTTTTTCAGAAGATGTATTTACAATCAAGAGAGGGCTTAACTTTTCTTTTAATGTTAACTGGCCATATGAATGAAATAAATTACAATGAGTTTTCAGGTAAATCCATGATATACAGACCTTGTCAAAGAGCAGGCCAGAGGACACACCATACATGACTTTGTATGAGGAATAAATGTTTTTTTAATTAACTAATGCTCCACTGTTATATATCTCATTTTTGGAAAAGTGTTCCATACATGTATTTGAGAAAGACTGGAATTACAGGTATGTAAATGACTGATTAAATTCAAAAGCTAAAGTGAAGAAAAAAAGCAGATTTTTTTTTTCTTTGTTCAAATACTTAGAATACCTAAGCAAAAAACACTGAGAAACTAACTTCAGGATTTTCTCAGGCATTGGATGAAACTACATATTTCAAACAAGAATGTGGAGAGCTGACTGGTCAACCATCAGAATACTTTCACTACTTCAACTCATCTAATAAAGTACAGAATGGAAAACTTCTTCCCTTTCCTTTCCTAAGGAATAAAAAGTTTTCAAAAAACAAAAACAAACAAAACAAACAAACAAAAACAAAAACCCAAACAGTTAATATAGCAGCGCTCAGCACTAATGGAACCTAAAGAATTGGTTATGAAACAGCTCTTGCCAAATCTCTGACCGCATTAACAGCCTTTTTTCAGATAAAGCTCTTAAGTACAGTTTAAAAAAGTGTCATTCAGAATCTGATTGTTTTAAAAATTCTTGTAAATGAAAGAAGAAATTCAACAAAATAAATGTGAAATTCAACAGAAAAACATCAAAAATATGTTTTTGCCAAGCTTCAGTAACAACAAAACCAACACAGAAAAAAAACAGAAGCCAACACACAAAACCAAAAACACGTGCACTAGTTAGTATTTTTTAACTTCTCACTTTTCAGTAGCAGACTAGCAATTAAACACAAGGTTGCAGTTATTTGAATGCTACCAAATGGATTCCTTATTTTAGGATTATTCATTATTCTTAATCTTAATATGCCATATATGTTATTTTGAAATGAAAATATGTATATTGTTTGCCTTTAAAAAGGAATAAAGTGAGTAAAAGAACAATTCTACTGTTTGCTTCTTCGGAAACAGTGGATCTTCTTTCAGTGCTGAGTAAAATTAGAAAGTAGCTCTTGCAAGCTGCTGCATACAATTTAATTAGAGCTTCTGTTGAATTCTAATCCACTGATTAAAAAATATAGATGGAGATAACTGAAGAAAAATGTCAATAATGTTTCTACATCACATTTGAATTTTTTTTTTTTTAATTCTCAAATGTTCACAGATCCCAGTAGTTTTGTGTTTATCAGAGATTAGAAGTGGCACAGAAATAGCAGTATCGTTGACTGTTAAAGATTTGTGTTGTGAATTCAGAGGAGATGTGGGGGAAGGAGGGGAAGGATACGAAGCTGAACTAGATGCCAGACACGAGTGTGGAGTAATGAACTCTATGGACTCTATACAGTATAATGCAATGGATCATTCATGTTTGTATGTAGTGCAGCAGGAAATGTGGAGAGGAAGAGAATCAGATAAAAGACTGTTTTTGTCTGCTGCTTGTTAGCAGTAGGAAATTTAAAGTTTCCAAATATAGTTGTCAAAGACACTATGCTTCAACTCAAGTAATAAAGATCCGTGTTTTAAACCTTCTAAAGAAATTATGTAATAAACTGGTCATGGCAACTGCGCAGAAGAGTGAGGTAAAATGAGTGCACGTGGCTGATAATGGGGAAAATGAGACTGTGGTACAAAACAGGGATGAATCAGAACATTATTCTCTGATGAATTGGAAAAAATAATTTCCAAAATTTTACTATAACCTTTTGCATAATAAAATATCATTTTCTGTAGTTATTTCAGAACTGGAATAAAATATACCATATGTAGTTAAGCATTCAATGTAAAACTGAAGATAAGAAGAGAGTGTTTCTAAAAGTATTTGAATAACATTTGGGAACCCAGACCTCACACAATGTGTTCTGTCAGTTTTGTTTTACTGATTTAGAAAGTGAGATAATTTAAATATGTAGTATCCAATAAGATTTTATTCTGTGGACAGCATCAGAGAAAACATAGAATGTCCCACAGTGTTTGTAAACCAGCAGACATCACAACCTGCCAACTGTTCAGAATATTTTTTGTTAGTTTAACACATTTCTAAACTGTCACAGGGCATAAAATCTTTAAGCTAACAACCAATTTGGTATAAAGGGTGTGCCAGAAGGGGAACATATAAAACGATGTTACAGAATCAAATAACTTTTTGCAATTAATGCCTGCAGTGTATCTAACTGTATTGTGGGAAATGTACAATATAACTGTCATAACTATTATCATTATGCAACTTGAACCTGTTTAGAACATTTGGGTTATATTGCTACAATTTTAAATGTTTTTTTTTTTCTTATCAATTAATTGGTTTTCATCTAACACACCATTTCCTATAATTTACTGAAACATCTGCTAAGATCTAACATTTATTTAAAAGATCTGATGAAATTTCTGTTATGAGACTATGAAACAAACTCTGCAATGACTTGTTAGCATTAATCAAACTCTGCAAATACTTTTTGCAGGAAAAAAATGGTGGTTTTTTCAGACCTTTTTTCAGACTTTTTTTTTTTTTTCCAGAAATTCTGTTTGTTTGTTTTTTTCTTCTGAAACAATGTGTATTTTTCAGGAAAATGAATCTGTAGATGCAGTGTTTTTCTAGGCTGCTTGTATACTCAAGTGGTTACTTGTGCAACAGTTTTAATACCCACAAAGGATAATATTCATCCTTGCAAAATACATTTTCATTTATTTTAGCAGTGACAAAATAAAAAATATAAAAATTCTCTTTTTATTTTGTAAACATGGAGAAGGAGGAGGAATAGGAAAAGCTGTCTAATTTGACCCACATTTCAAGGCTTTAAAGTTTCTCTTACACAGTTTTATTTTACATTCATATTCTTAAGAGATTGCAGTGCATTTCCAAATGAAGATGGAATACATCCAGGATTTATACAACAATATTATCAAGAGAGTAGTAAATTGAAATCATATTCAGAGCGATAACAGCATGAAAATGAAAATGTCTTTGGAGAACTATCTTACCATTTATTTCAGGGGGCTGGGATTTTTTGTTTTCTTTGTTTGCTTGTTTTTTTGTTTTGTTTTGTTTTAGTATGTTCTGTCTGGTTCTATATAGCCAAAAAAATCTCTCACTTATAAGAACAATTTTAACTGGAAATTCTGTGGAACATGGATTTTACAATTGGTGGTCCAGTGAGCAGTTAATTTCTTCCATTTCTTTATAAAGACCTGGAAAGTGAATTCAAATTTTATGCAAATAAATGACCTTGAGAAAATAAAAGATATCAAACCAGAATTCTGAAGCCTCTTACCTTCATTTGTAGGTATAGTCTCTAGGTAAAAACAGATGCTAAACTAACTCCTACAAGAAGATGGTCAGATTACAGTGATGGGTAAAGTTTTTCTCTGACAGAATGTTTATTATTTTAGAATATAAAAGAAAATTAAAAACCATGGTTTTCCACAGAAGACAATATCTTCATCAAAATGAAACTAGTTTTGTATTCTAAGTTGGATTTTAAATGAAATGCGTATTCTCTTCTGACTTTTTTTTTGTTTACTTTTTATTAAGAAAGCTATACCGTTTTATAAAATATTAATTTACCCATTAATTTTCCTATCTTTTTTTTTCTTATTTTCTTTCAATTATTTTTCAGTGAATGGAACATAAAAGAAACATCAATGATGTACAAGACTAGTTTGATCCCTTCATTTTCTTCCTTGCTCTTTTTGTTTCCTTCTGTTTTAAATTTTCCTTAACTGAAACAAAAATCCTCTCTCTCTCTCACACTCAAAAAAAAAAAAAAAAAAAAAAAAAAA
>PPHD01001925.1:19871-39016 GCA_002909625.1 Bambusicola thoracicus
AAAAGAAAAAAAGAGAGGGAGAGAGAGAGAGAGTCCTCAGTACAAGAAACACAAGAGGTGGAGAGAATCCCGTGGAGGTCCACAAAACTTATTAGGAGCCTGGAGCATCTCACTTATGAGGAAAGGCTGAAAGACCTGGGACTGTTCAGCCTGAAGAAGAAAAGACTAAGAGAAAGTCTTATCAGCATTTATAAATATCTAAAGTACAGGAGTCAATCAGACAGGGACAGGCTGTTTTCAGTGATGCCCAGTGACAGGATGAGGGGCAGTGGGCACAAATCGTAATGCAAGAAGTTCCATACAGATGTGAGGAAGAACTTCTTTACTGTGAGAATGACAGAACACTGGAACAGGCTGCCCACAGAAGTTGTGGAGTCTTCTTAACTGAAGATACTCAAAACACAGCTTTATATTTTCCTCTGTAGCCTACTGCAGAGAACCTGCTGTATTAGTGCAGTTGGACTAGGTGATATTCAGGGTCTCCATCTTACCTCTATGATTCTGTGATTAGATATATAGAATATAATGCAGATACCACTGTCATGTTTTTATACTCAAAATTTTAAGAGAGTTCTGTATATGTCTATTAGTTTTAGCTATCTACAGAAACTATAACACTTGAAAACAAACAAATTAAGGTCATATTTTTGTCCTTAGCTTTGCCTAGGAAGCAAAAACAAAAGGAGACCTATTCAGGTGTTTATACTTGTCTGAAATATGTTAAATCATACCTGAAAACTAAACAAAGTGCATTTCTGGCTTTTAATCATATAGACAATTAGTACTGTCAAAGTAGCTGCTCTCTGTTTTGTCTGTTCCTATGTTACTAACATAAGAAAATTTGGTAAGGCACAAATAATCAAGGCAAAAATCTACTTCTGTAGGAAGAAAAAGGATCCACTACACTTCTTTCAAAAGAAAGGAGAAGATGGATTTTTGACTTAAAAAATAATCAATTAGTTAAACTATCTGTATTCCAGAGTCTCCAGCTATAACGATCCTTGTTTCTTCTTTTTTTTCTTTTTTTCCTATTTGATGTCAGCTCTTCCTAGTTCTAACAATGGATTGTGAACTCATATTTAGTTTGTTAATCCAGACTATTCTCT
This sequence comes from Bambusicola thoracicus, assembly GCA_002909625.1. Taxonomy (NCBI): domain Eukaryota; kingdom Metazoa; phylum Chordata; class Aves; order Galliformes; family Phasianidae; genus Bambusicola; species Bambusicola thoracicus. The sequence continues at coordinate 20,978 of PPHD01001925.1, forward strand.
TATTTCTGTTTGGTGCTTTGCCTACATATTTTTGTTTAATCCTCTGGTCGTAAAGATCATGGTTTGTTTCGGATGCCAGGAGGGGCTAAATGCCGTTCTTGGGAAGATATGCTTTTGAACTGGCAGGGAGAGAATAGTTGGCACTGAGAATAAGTAGTTTTTATGTCAAGGTTGTCAAACCTATTTTGCTGCCAGCTCTTGGCTAGAATTCTGCTTAACACCAGATGGCATTGTTTTTTAGATGCTCTTGAATAGATCAGATCATTAATTCCCCCAGGATTTGTTTAGACAACTTATATGATGAATTTTCCTGCCCACGTGCCTGTGTCCACTGTAGAAATCTATGTTCTTTCTTTTTATTGTGGGAAGAACGATTGATTTTTTTTCTAAAAATGAATACTTTCAATAACCCATGCAACTTAACTACGTGATCTCTAGATTTTGAAGTTCATGTTTTATTTTTCAATAATTTACAATTATTTGTAGGTACGGTTAGGTCAATTTAGATACGTAAACACACACCTAAATACATGATTGCCACTACAAATCAGGTAGAAAATTAGGGATATACAATATCTTCTCAGTTTTATGAATAGAGAGATATCTCACAGTAGAGAAGAGCTAGATGGTTGAAGTTCCTTTAACTCAAGCCACCTAAGATTGATTGTCCAATGCTTCACACATTGTACATTTGCACAATATGTTTAATACCAGGTTGTAATAGCAAATTTCAAGATTTTGAGTCTATAAAGAGGGTTTTTTTTTAGGAAAGTTTGAAATCAGTTCCAGTGTCTCCTTTCTGAAGAAAACATGCAGTTCAGATTAGTAAGAGAGTCTAATGAATTTGCCAGGGTAGGCTCTGAATTACTTGTCACTGCTGGAGCAATTTTAATGATTTAAGAACTATCTTTCGCTCTGTATATTTTTAATGGAGATGTAAAGATGGGAATTACTCTACCCTTATGGTGTGGGGGGTGCAAAATATATAAAACAAACAAATCCGTTTCATTGTCTGTCGAAAATAATTTAATTGTACCAACATTTTTATTAAGAAATGGTGCTATGTTTTAAATCAAGCGTTCCAAGGAGAAACATAGGAAAGTGAATATTTAGTTAATTCTGTCTTTGTTAACTGGTTTTTGAATTGTGTTTTTTTTTTAAACACTTAATGATTTCAGCCTATATATTAGAATTTTATTTTTCTTTTACCATGATGGTGGTCAAACACCAGAACAGGCTTCCTAGAGAGGCAGCTGATGCTTCATGCCGGTCAGTGCTTAAGAGGCTTTTGGATAACACCCTCAATAATGTGCTTAAACTTCTAGTTAGACCTCAAAGGTTCAAGAAGTCGGACTTAATAATCTTTCTAGGTCCCTTCTGACTGAAATATCTTATCCTATGAATATCTTATGAAAGATATATATATATTAAAAACAACAACAACAACAAAAACTCAAAGAAGTTCAAGTTGAAAACTCATCAAGTTGAAAACTAATTTTCACAGCACTTGAAAGTTTGGCTGTCTCAAGCTGACAGATTCTGTGAATGGCTCAAGGTACCTCCAAGAGCAAGTTCTGCAGTACCACCATACTTTCAGTAAAGAGAATGTACTCTTTTTTAAAAATTATTTCCCATGTACACATACATTGAACTGTGTTAATTTGGGAAGAAGAGAGAAAATCAGTGAAAAGCTGTTTGATTTATTTTTCTTCTTTAGATTCTTATGTTTAGACAAAATTCAGAGTGGATTTTCCTGAGGACTACTTCAAGTATAATACTGTGATAGTTTTCCCCAGCCTTCTTAACGTAAATCTTATCTTCCTAAGCTGTATATTTTAGACTATATTTAAAACATTAAATATGGTGTTATTTCTGTTGCAAGTCCAGTATATATTGCAAAGTAAAATACTAGAACTGTATCACTCTAAAGTGCAAGATGCAGAGTGTGGAAAAATCAGTTTGCTCTGAGCGCAGGAAGAAGCTGCTACCAGTTCTGGAGTGTTGCCATATCCAGTTCCAATGTGATGACTTCAATTCAGAAGACAGACAAGCTCCCCATCTTTTTTGACAACTCAGTATCCATACTGATTACCTCACATTAAATAGGCAACATGTACAATTTCATTTGTGCTTTTACAGTCTGGTTTTAGTTTGGTCATTTCATTAAAGTTGCTGAACATCTCCAGGGTTCTTTCCAATACAGTACCATAACCAAGGATGCTTATATTTTAGTTTCAAATATCATGACATTGTGACAGGAGACTGTAAGGCTATCATACCTGTGGGTATTTTCTTACTACCTAGGAAGGTTTACTATTTCAATATTCCTTTATCTTTTCCCTATCCTATCTATGCTTGATATAGCAGAGAGAATCCTGTTGTTTGCAGTGCGTATAAATTCAGTGTATATTACTTGTGAAGGAATTTTTTTTGTTTAATAAACTCCTTATGGAAAGCATTGGAACGGAAGCACTTAAAGTATTCTTTTTCTATCACTAAGTTAGGACTGGATTAACAATCAAATACCTTTTGATTTCTAACTTTGTGGAGTTGACTTAGATTTGAATTCTGTTAACTAAAACAAACAAAATTCTCCATCTCCTAAAGGATTTAGCAAAGTTTTTCTTGAGGCAAAAAATCAATTTTCTATAGCAGAAGTAGAATAATAATAAATTTACATTCTAAATGAAAGATCATATTATATCAAGTATTGTGCACATCCATTTCAATCTCTCTAATAAAATTAGCAGCAGGAAAAAGCCAACTGTCATCCCAGTATCTCCAGCTACTTAGTTATGAGCCTCTTTTGCACACACATAGCCTCTCACATAATTCAGTCATTTTAGTATTTTCAAAGCTACCAACCTTATTTATTCTTCCATGAGACTGTAGTTTACAAAATATTGCTACTGACATATCTTTATCAGACAAAAGCACAGTGATCCAAAAATAGACAGTTTTAACGTGATAAATTTCTTTTTATTTCAGTAATGTTGAAATCTCTTTGAAAAGTGTAAACAGTTTTGGAAAATATTTTCTCTAGTTTAAATTTTTTTTTAAGAGTTTTGTACAATTCATGGTACCAGTTTTCTTATGTTTGCCATCCAGGCTCCGCACTGGTGATAAGTGTTTTACACTTTGGAGCAGGGAGTAGAGCCAAAAAAAGGGAAAAGGGAGGGTCTGGTGACCTTGCCAGGGGGTATATCTCTCTGAACACAAAGTCCTCTGGGATATGTAGTTCTCCTTCTCTTCCGGATAGGTGCCCATAACTGGACCATTAACTCTAACTCCCGGTATACTACATGATGTTATGATGTGGAATACCAATAACCAAAAATCATAAAACCATTACATAACCATATTAAATTATCTAACAAAATCAGCTGTTGAGATGACATGAATGATAATACTACTGTAGGACTGTGAGTATGTGAAGAAGGAATGTAAGATGTTAGGAACAATAATGAATATAAGCACTGTGACCAAGAAGCCTCTAACACTTAAATAAGATCATTGATTCTTTAAAACAGTTGTAGTCTCCTTGTCATTTTGAAATACTTCATCCCTTTTATATATTATTTCACACTTCTCTGCTATATCATTTTCGTTTCCTTCTACCTGAAATATATCTAATTTTCAGGAAGTCTGGAATGGAAAAATACATTCTTTCTTGTGTTAGGAAGTTGGTTTTCTGTTAACTTTGGCTAATATTAACTAACAGTCTGTTTTGTTTTTTTTTCCCCCTGTCATATGCAAAACACACACACACACACGCACAAAACACCTAACAGTGTAGAATAAACATACACTCTGATGAAACAAAGTTCACCAACTTTCTAAAAGTACAATTATTATTTTTTCCTTTCACATTTTATGTGAAATTGATGTTAAGAAATAGATTTAATAAAACAGTCATTCTGAATTGAACTTGCACATCCTTAATGTTGTTGATAAATGATACAGAGCATCAAAGAGATTTGCTAATGCATTGGTTTAACGTATTCTTATAATGGAAGCTCTTATTCACTAGTGTTATTTTTGTAGCATGCCTTTTTCCTTCAATAGCTGTCATTTAAACATAAAAGGTTCCTGCAGTGCATTGCCTTAGGATATGATTTTCTAATTTTATAAATAAATTATATCCAGTCTAAAGTGATGGAGTATTGGACAAATGGAGGACAATGCTTATGGTATGCTGTCAGTTTGAAGGAAAAAAAAAAGTAGATAAAATCCGTAGTTGTACAAGATTTACTTAAAAACACAATACAGCTGTTTGTGATTTAAAAATGAAATTTGAAATTGAGAGCTGTTGATATTTAAACTGTTTCTTATTTTACTAGTTAAATATTTTTCACAAGTCTTCCTTATGTTATTTTATTTCATAGCATCCCAGTAGCTGTAGAATGCAGCCATTCAAAATTCACTCCCGACACACCTTAATCTTGTAGACATTATGCCTTGTGTACTGTAGCATTTGTCATATTAGACAACAGCATTTTTTTTACATCGTTCAGTGCCTAGATCAAGATTTCTTATTTTTGGTTTGTTTAAGCTTCCTAATTAGATGAGTGCCTTGCAATTTCCTACATTAAACAGTTGGGATAATACTCAAAGCGTATGTGCTCCCTTGACACAGAATCCAGATTTTTGCTACCATTTCTGAAGAGCATTTTAAAAATAGCAATTAATTTATAGACAGAGTGAAAGAACTGATGAGTTTTTATATATTAGTGTGTAACAATTGATCAGAAATATGTTTTCCAAAAAAGTCTCCTAATTTTCCCACTTACAGTGCTTTTGTGATGAGAACCAAACTGTATGAACTACCTTCTTTCTGAATGAAACTAGAAAACATACTCCCAAAGCATGTCTAATGTAGTCCAGCCACAAACAGGCATTCAGACCATCCAAACCTCAGAGATGGTCCAAAGATTTAATAGTTGAACACACTAAAACAAACAAAAACACTAAAATGCTCTGTGACTCTCAGATTCTAAGACCGCCTGGTTTTCTTGATTCATCTGCTCTTGTTGAAATGCTTCATTTGCTAAAGCAGACACAAATCATTGTTCTCTTAGTTTGCGCCGTAAATTACGCAGAATTATAGAGCATTTTATTGAATATTGGCCCTTTCTTGTACAGACAATTCAGGACCTGCCAATTGTACAAGTTTGCAAAACAGGTGAAGAATGATGTGTGAGGATTCTGTTTTATTGGATGACTAACTCAAAGATGATTGAAGCCACAGACCACATTCACCCTAACGTTTAGACCTTTTCAACTCCATGTGGGCAAAATAGGAAAACAGTGAAACTATTTCGTACCAAAGAAGTTTATCCATATTATCAAAGTGATGTGCACCAAGCACTTCTGTATTTGAAGGCTGCTCCAAAAGTAATGTCTCCTATTTTATTCTGTTAGCACACAACAGCAGAGGTGGTTGTTGGTAGCATGGCAGGAGAGTCTGAAACTTTCTGTCCATATTATATAATGTGAAGAACAAGCTAAATTCCAGACAGCCATGCACAACTGATGCATCACAAAATGAACAACTCAGTCAGCTCATTCACATGAATCAGCTAATAATAACTGTACTGAAAAATAGTGCTTTGTAGCTGAGGATTTGCTTTGTCAAATAGTCCTATTGTGCTCTTTGTATCTGTAGTTTTTGTGGAGATAAATAGTAGACATTACTTTCAGAAGAACATAGGTACCTTGGGTTAGGTTACCCTGGATCAAAACATCTCCATCTGCACAAATTCATGGGCAGTTTGTGCAACTGAGCTTATAACACGTTAGACCGTAGAAATACAACAGAATGTCTTCAGTGTGAATAGGGACAGCTACTCTAAAGCAGTACTTTCTTTAAATTTCTTATGCTTTGATAATATCTAAATGGTATCATATATATGGTAAGAATAACTTCTCATTTTACTGGTTTTCTCAATCTTCATTATTTTGTGGGGTACCATGAAAGAAAAAACAAATATCCAGTTACTGGCACAGTGAAGGTCTGTTCAGACATAAAGTTTTGCAGCTTCTTTCTCAGACAGTTGGTGAAAGTACATTCCTAGGAAAGAATATAAGGAAAGACTGAGAATAGATCTCTAAAGGAAAAATGAAAAAGTGATAAGACTGGACTCATGGAAATGGTTAAGTAAATCCCAAACTGATTGTTTACATGAGAACATTTCCTAATAAAAGTAGAAGTTATATCATAATGGAATTAGCATACCAGTTTACACCATAAAAACAAAACATCTGCCTGAAGATCTGCAATTAGTACTCTTGTATAGATATCGGACACCCAGATTTAAATTGTTTTCCTGAGTGATTCAGAGGATCTATTTGTAATGTAACTTACATTTCTATTAAAACACTCACAGAGTTGTAGAATTTTTCTGTAAATAATTCAGAGTGAATATAATTGCAGACACAAGGACTGAAGGCAAACATATCCCTGTGATGCGGGAAGATAAATAAACTTGCATTCTTATACCAAAAAAAAGGAACCAGAAAACTGAGATATTCCATAAAAAAAAATTGCTTGTTGCCATATATAGAATTACAGAATCATTAAGGTTGGAAAAGACATGCCTAAGATCAAACAATTTCAGCTATATAGTGGCTATAAACACAGTTACGTAATTTGAAAACAGGTATTTTTCCCTGCAATAAATAATAGCCTGGGGATAAAATAGGCAAGGAAAAATGTCAGTAAATCCTGCGCAAATGAATTGGAAGTTAATAAACATCATTCCTGAAGAGTTAACTAGTTGTCTACTGTGTCTTGGCTTCTCTGAAGATTGCTACAGACACCTCCTCATTATTCACTTTTCAAAGGGATAATATTTTTGCTTTATAAAAAGAATAATATAAATATCTTTATCACCAGTGTTTCTTCTTTCTTTAAAAGAAGTAATATACATAGGTTGCTCTGAAAACAATGCTGCTTATTTATTTTCATGGAAATTACTATGCAAACGAAAATCACAATATGATTATTTGATACTGCAAATTTTCACCTACAAAGCACTGTTTTTCAACATAGTCACCACCACAAGCTGTACTTTTTTTGCCAGTGATGAATAAGAGCCTGCATGCCAAACCCATAAAAATCACAGTAGAGGTGGTGACTTACTGTTTCACTGCTGCTAAGATGACATCGTTGCTATGAAAATGCTACTTTTGCAGTTCATATTTTTGACCCATATGGAAGTCAGAAAGCACCAAATTGAGACTATACCAAGGATGTGAAACGACAGTCCAGACAATGCAAAATAGGAAGCATTACTCTAGGATTTGTCCTCAAACTAAGTGTTAACGTATAGTGTTGTGGGAATACAAGAAAAACTGTTCAGAGCAGCAGCTGTGTAGCAAGATAAACAGCATAAGAACCAAGGACATCTCTAGAAGAAGAAAGAACGGCTCACAGCTCTGATTGGATAAGTGCCCGCATGAGCAGTTGAAGAGTGTTTGTAGAGTGCTTTGTTGACATGTAAAGGTGGATGGGAAAGTTGTAGGGGCAAATGGGAAAGCTAGAAAAAGAAAACTTGTGAAGGTATATAAGTGATGTGAGAGCTTGTAATAAAGGATTTGGAATGTTCACATCTGAGTCTGTACATCAGCTGCTGCAGAGAGTCACTATTTTTATCATTATTCCAAGGAATTTAATATGGATGCAACTTATGATATTAAAAGAGAATAAAACAAACAGTAAATAAAATTATTTCTTTATGAAATTGACAAATCATTCATGAAATTAAATCAGAACTTTAAAGTCCTATAAAATAGGGAATCCATATGTGACCCATGACTATTTGCTATGTAAAAACAGACATGAACAATTTTTTTGAAGGAGATAGAACAGAAACTTGGCCTTAAAGTCAGTAGTAGAGAGACAGTCAAATACCTAGGATGATAAACTGAACTCTCTGGACAGGCCTTGGGAAGGTCTGCATAGATAAAGAAACAGTAAGTTAATAAGCACATTTACTGTGCTTATTTCTATGCACATTTACCATGAACCTATTGTGATTTAACTTGGATATAGCTAAATATTCATCACGCAGCTATTCATGTGCTCCTCTCAAATCCCACCAAATGTAGGATGAAGGAGAGAATTAGAAACAAAACAAAACTCATGGGATGAGACAAAAGCCATTTACTACAACAGATGAGAAAAATGGAATTGAAAATGAAACAATAGCAATATACATAACTGCAAAGTGATTACTCACTACTAACCAGTACCTGGCCAATTCTCTCACAGGGGTGATTCCCTGCCAACTGCTCTCAGCTTTATGGCCTTCCATATGATGTCATATAGTATGGAATAACCCCTTGTCCAATTCAGATCACCTGACCTGGCTCTGCTCTGCCCCCTCGCGTTGTGTCATATGGGGTGCACACCCATCACTCGGCGGTAACCAAAACTTTATAGTGCTATAAATGCTGTCTCAGTTGAACCTAGGGCAAGTGGAAAATGAAGGAGAAGAGTCAGAGGAATCACTTTCTTTAGTCTTGGCTCTCAGTGTTTTCAGTAGTTTTCCTATTTAGCCAGCCTTAAGTAACTTTTTAATTTTCATCTTTCACTCTTTTTCCCTTGAAATGTCCTAACCTGATCATTATATTTGACAAACTCAAAAATGCTTATACAGAAGCTTTCTCTGATATTATGGACTCTTTCTGCTATTTAATGCCTTTAAGTTATGCAGCTTAACAAATCAACATGACATTTCCTTTCTTCTACTACTTTTATTTTTTCACAAATTTGGGTTCAAATTTTATTTGTTCATTGTTGTCTTTGTATATCTCTGTTTTCTGGGGGGTAATTTGTTGAGAATGACTCTTTAGAAGCTAATTGATCACCTGATGATAACATAGTTATCTGTTCCTTATTAGCTTATATTCATAGATCCAACACATATTCTTTTATATTCTTCATATATATATACTTCATAGAGTTTGCACACCATACACAATCCAGATTAATATACAGAGAACCAATTTGCAACTACTGAAAGTACGTAACCCAACATCATTATCATTGTGAAGTGTCAAGAAAAGCTAAAACCTGTATCTCACACAATGAGGTCTGTTGAGTTTCCTGTCTGCACAAGAAACAACAACCAAAAATCATTTTAGAAATGAAAAATATATTATTTATATGCAGATTATCTGGAATAACTCCTGAAGAAAATGAATTGCAACATCTAAATAGGTATAAATATGGTACAAACATTGAGAGACACTTGAAGGATTGGTGATAAGGTGATAAACATTGGTGATAAACAAGGAAGAAGAAATGGCAACTATGTATGCAGAAGCATATGGAAAAATCTTAATTGAACATATTACCTGAGCCTTTGACTTTTTCTGAGGCCTACAGAGAAGCAAATTTAAAAATGGGGGAAACTGGAAAGCAAAAGTTGTCTATCATCTAAGTTCTGATAATACCGTTTCTTCTGTATGCTTCTTGGAATTCTCTTAATTTATGAACAAGAGTGAACCACTAGAAAAAGTCAAAATTGTTTTTAAAATAGGTACACATAAGGGTGAGCAAAGCAGAAATGGTGGGCTGAAATCATCCTGTTGTTAAACATCTCAATAAGAATTATGTTAAACATTTCCAGAAGTGCCTTTTGTATCATGGAATCATTTCATTTGGAAGAGTCTTTTAATGGTCATCTAGTCTAAGTCCATGGCAGTGAACAGGGACATCTACAGCTAGATCACGTTCCTTAGAGTCCTATCCAGACTGACTTTAAATGTCTGTGGCATGCCCTAACTCCCTAGGTGGCATATTCCAGTGCCTCACCACTCTTACTGTAAAAAATTTTCTCCTTATTTCCAGTCTCAATCTTCCTTTTTTTTCTTTTTTCTTTTTTCAGTTTGAAACCATTTCCCTTTGTTCTGTCAAAATATACCCTGTTAAAGACTGTCCCTTTATATCTTATAACCTCTCTTTAGATGCAGAAAGGTTGCTCTCATGTCCCATGTCCAGAGCCTTTTCTTCTTCAGGCTGAAAAGTCCTGTCTCTCAGCCTGTCCTCCTAGGAGAGGTGTTCCACCCACTGGATCCTTTCAGTGGCCCTCCTCAGGAAGTACATTAACATGCCCAAGTCTCTCCTATGCTGAGGACTCCACATCTGGACACAGCACCCAGGTGAGGCCTCATGAGCACAGAGTAGACTGGCAGGATCACCTCCCTCGCCCTCCTGGCCACAGTTCTTTTGATGCAGCCCAGGATCAGCTGCTGGCTTTCTGGGCTGTGAGGGCACACTGCTGGCTCGTGTTCATCTTGCTCTCCACCAGTACAAGTCCTTCTCATCAGAGCTGTGTTATTTGGTGTGATAACAACTTAGAGGAGAGATGCATTCTTGAACATGCTCAAAATGTAAATTGTCCAAAACAGCAAAATACTAATTAATAGTAAAAAAACCAAAAACAACAACAAAAAAAAAAAAAACACCAAAAAACTACAACAAACACAATCACTGTTCTTGTATTTTTAATGCTGCACTGAATTATTTCACTTTGGTCACTATTTATCTTAGCATGTAACTTGTTATTTTCTGATGGACTAGTGAGACTGAGATATTTCTAAATGTTTAGATTCAAGTCTATTCTAAAATTTCCATTTTATATTTTTGGTTTTCCAGCTACTTTGAGTTACCTGTGTTGAATTAGCAAAAGAAGGCATTTGGAATCCAATACCACATCAACATTTATTCTCTGTTTCTACACTGCCATTATTGCTTTTTCTGCTTTAATTTTCTTCTCATTACTCAGAAAATATTGAATTCATGATAATTATTTTCATATTTTTCTCAATGCAAAGCAACAAAATATGTTCTATATGTTCTTTGCTCACTAAAGTACATACAAAACCCACTCAGATGCCAGTGATTTTTACCATTTGTGAAAGTAATTTTGTTAGTCATTAACCGCAGTTTAATCTCAGTATTTCACTGTAAGACTGTAGACCAAAGAAAACTGAGAAACAGTTTCTGGATTTAAGTTATTTTTTGAGTTACTGAGCTGTCCAGTACTGCAAGGAATATTTACGTAACCAACTATGAAGCAATTTCCAGTATGTGTTCACAGATCCTGTTTTAATGTCAGACTTTGGATGTAGTTTGTATAGCCTAGACGAGCTGCTAGGAAAGAACAATACTTTTTCTGACAAAGTACATGCATTTACAAACTATTAATTCTGCTAAAATATATAAAAAGAAATCAGCATGGACTGATATATAAGAAGAAATCAGTAGCATGGACTGACTGGGTGTGTCACGAAAGAAAATTCAATTACCCCTTAGGAAAATGTAGGTTTTAAAGAGCTAATATCTCTTGTCCTTTCTCCAGAAAATATTTTTTCAAAAACAATAATACAGCCTGGTATGTCTATTAATAACAAATGGCAATTGAATTACATGCACCCATATATATTTATTTAACAAAACATATTTATGAGTTTTTAGAAAAGGAGATAATAATGCTACTTAAAGGATGCATGGTTGTATACTTTATACTCAAGACAATTCATATAAAGAAAAATGAAGAGGTAAAGTTTTCAACCTCTAATAATATTTAGAGGTGACATTAAGTATAATGCCTGATACTTATTCCCACAAGCTCTGAATGAGTTTTTCATTTTTAAGCAACAACAACAACAAAACAAATTAAAAAAGATAGAGGAAAAAAAAAAAAAACTGAAATAGTTCAAGAAAGAAAAGCAACAAAAAATAAGACTATCAGTTTTCCAGATGATTACGTTATTCTATCTGTTCAACTATAGAATTAGGGACCAGCTGACTTTTTCTTATGCTTTAAATAAAAGAGGTCCCTTATTAGCCTTCCTGCATGTAGCAGCTTGAGGCATTGTTTGTAAAGACATGCATATGACATATGTGAAAATGAAAGCTGAAAATTTATTGTGTTTCTTCAATATGGAAGAAACTAGGCACTTCAATATGAAAAGAAACTAGGCAATATGAAAAAAAACTATAACAAATAAAACTGGATTTGCACACAGACAATTCATAATGAATATGCCCTTTCATGCCTGGATATTCTTATCCTTACATTCTATCATGTGAATGTGCTATAGCTTAATATTCAAACAGCAGTGTTGCTTTATCCATGTTTTTCTGCTATGTCAATGTGACAACTGAACAAGATCATTCATTGCCTAAGGGTAAGCCAAGAGTAGCTGAAATATGATATGATATAGACCTACTTTTATGGGCTGTTTTTCACAAATACAGTGACAAGAATTTATGTAAGAACCAGTTCTTAAATATCTTGATGTATGTTCTTAGTCTGACTTTTACAGTGATTTGTGGTGGTTGCTGTACACGTGGTACCGCAAACTTATGAAGGTGCTAAGGCATCAGGGTAGTCTATGATAGTATGTATAGGACATAATATATGCAGAAATTTCTAAACCTTTTGCAGTATATGTATTTTAGTTACGCTTCATTTTGCATCAGATTATAGATTTGTCTTGCATCTTTTTTTATTTATAACAAGATGTTATAATTTAACCAAAAAAATCTCATGCAAAATGAAAAACACAAGCACAGAAACTGTTACAAGGAGATGTAACTTGAATCAGTGTCATTTTTCCACAGAACCATCAAATATCTTCCACTCCAACAAAGAATTTAATTTCCTAATGCTGTCTGTTTTAGTTTTAGAGCTGTTCCTATAGTGCTTGCAATATTTTATTTTTTTATGTAATGAAAAAATACATATTATTCACTTCAGAGACAGAAAATCTCTGAAGCTTTGTTGATCTCTTTTTCTCCAAGAAATCAGCTCCAGGCAAAGACAAATCACAGAAAACTCTAACTTTAAGATTTCAAAAGTTACAGCAAATAAAAATAGTTTATTTTGATCCATAAATGTTGTGCAGCCTTAACTGTAATGATCACTGTCATGCTTAAACATTTGACATTTTGAATATCAAATGCCAAAAATTATGAAATTGAATTTTCATAAAATGTTTCAAATAGCGGTTTTTAAAAGTACTTTTTCATATGAAGCATTTCTACTTTTTTTCATAACGCTTTAATGTAGGAGTCTCATTTGAGCTCTTGTCTGACAGAAACAGTCAGAAAAGAAGAGGGAACTGAAATAGCTGGAGGGTTGCCAACAGAAAAAGAAAGAAAATATTCAGTTGCATTAAAAGGTTTATAAAGACGGACATGGTCAAGGAGAAAGTGATAATGGTGAAGTATCCATTACTAAGATAAATTTCTACTTTTCTGTATTCATTCTTTTTCCCCACACATTTTTTCTTTGCAGCCCTTCATTCAGTGTTTATCTACTGTTGCATGCTGTACTGCTCTATCACATACTTTCCCATTACTTTAGCATTATATCATCTCACGTTTATCCTTTCTTCTCCTTACTGCTCCCAGAACTCAACCTCTTCATCATTTCAAATGAAGTTTCAACATCATTTTCAGTCTCAATATTACCTCAGAATATCCTACAAATCTACTACATACCTTTATTATCAAACCTGGTTGTTCTTGCCCAGCATAAGGACTGTATTCCATTTTTCCTCCTGAAGTTCTAGATGGTGGTTGCTGGAAACAGTGAAATCAAATAGTTTTGAAATCTGCCTTTTACCACGGATTTCTTATTCGGTTCCTTAGGTAAAAGATATTTTCCTTGTAAAAATAGAATACCTAACATATCTAATAATCTAAATACCAGAAACGAAATATTTATTTCTTATAAAGTATGTAGCAGGGGGTCCTGGTGAACATGATTGTCCTAGTGTTCACCAAGCTGTATATGAGCCAACAATGCCCCCTTGTACCTAAAGGCTAGCAGTATCCTGAGCTGCACTAGTAGGAGTGTTACCAGCAGGCTGAAGGAGGTGATTCTTCTCTAATAAGTCATGTGTCCAGTTCTGAGTTCCCCATTACAAGAGAGGCACAGAGCTCCTGAATAGTTCAAGAAAGGACAGTGAAAATGATGAGTGAACGGGAGCATTTCTCCAATAAGGAAGGCTGAGAAAGATGTGACTGTTTAGCCCAAAGAAGAAAACACTCAATTTCCATAAGTACCTGAAGGGAAGATGTTAGAAGGACAAATCCAGGCTATCTTCACTTGTGCCCAATGACAGAGCAAGAGGTAATGAGCATGAACTAAAACATAGGATGTTCCATCAGGAAATACATTTCCATTTTAAGTCTGGAGTCATTCAGGTCCTTGGAGAAAAAAAACCACCCAGATATGGTTCTTTTCAATCTGTTCTAGGTGACTGCTTGACCATTTCAGTAGGGCAAAATGACCTCCAGGGCTGCTTTTCGCCCTCAACCACTCTATGAATCTGTGACATAGCAGAGGATGAAACAAATAAACAGACAAAAAAAATCAAACATGCAGATCATATTCAGAGTAAAGGATTGCTACAAATAGCAATTCTTCAGTTTTTCCTCTATGTGCATATTATTTTTACGTGGCAATTGTGATCATATGTGCTAACAATTTCAGGTTAAGGGAAGACTGGATGATGGTTAGTGATGGAAAGAGGACAACAGTATGTTGCACGGAGGAATAGCTGTGTATTTCCCTTCTGCTCTGCCATTGTGTGACCCCATCTGGAGTACTGCATCCAGGTCTGGCATCCCCAGCACAACAAAGATGTGGAGCTGTTGGAAGAGCTTGAGAGATGGTCTACAAAGGTGGTCAGAAGGCTGAAGCACCTCTGCTACGAAGAAAGGCTGAAGGAGCTGGGATTGTTTTGCCTGGGGAAGGCTCCACAAAGACCTCATTGCAGCCATCCAGTACTTGGAGGGAGCTTATAAACAGGAGGAAGAAAAAATTTTTACACAGTCTGATAGTGACTGAAGAAGGGGGAATGCCCTTTAAACTGAAAGAGGGGAGATTTAGGTCAGATATTAGGGGTTAGGTTAAAATTCTTTACTCAGCGAGTGATGAGACACTGAAACAGGTTGCTCAGAGAAGTTGTGGATGTCCAATCCCTGGAGATGTTCAAGGCCAGCTTGGATGGGGCCCTGGGCAGTCTAATCTAGTGGGTGGCAAATCTCCCCACTGCGAGGGTGTTGGAACTTAATCTTTGAAGTCCTTTCTGACGTAAGTCCTTCTCTGATTCTGTGATTCTCTGTATCTGGGGGTGAAAAGTTATTCACCTAGGACATACACAGACAATGGACAATTTGTCTAGATATTTATTTTGTTGTCATTACTGCTTGTAATTCAACAAGCATCCTAACTCCACTGAAAGGTTTTCAGCAATTTGAAAACCAGGGCAGCATCTGGAATTTTTTATATTCCTATAATATGAATTCATTGGTATTATTAGAAATATTCAAATAGAATATTTATAATGTCTCATTGATTATTCCCAGTGGAAACAAACTTGAAAAACATATTTATTATCTTTGTGATAACATGTCATTGTTAAGTTATCCAAAAGCCCTGCATAATTGATGATAAAGAAGTAAATAAATGCAAAAATTATACAGGATACATAAATTATACATATTGGAATCATATGTAGAGTTTCTTATTGAATGTATTTGCTGTTTATGGTGCTGACTTCTCTGAATTTTTAACTAAACATGGAGATGAGCAATGCTGTTTAACACTGTGTTAAGTACATTCTCATCTCTAACTCGAATAGCTCTGTGAGGATAAATAGTACCTGGAAGATATCCAAATTTAGAGCAGTAGCTGGTAATTTTCTTATTTGCAAATGAAGGTAGGTGAATTATAAAAGGGAAAAATATTTGCAAACATATCCTTGAATTTTATAAAGAATTTTGCTCTCAGTGCACATCCTATTACTTGCCATATGTGAAAAATATGAGCAGAATAGAAAACTGTTTATTTTGGCCCATTTATTCTTGGAATGAGATTCTCAAGTTCAATATCCTCTACATGGAAGACAAAAAGATCTTTTTGCTCACTTTATTTTCAGCATAGTGCAAAGTTTTAGTGGGAAAAAGCAAAAGAAAGAAAGAATATTCAATTTTAATTGCATGTTGTAACCACAACTTGCACAGTTGAATTTTTACAACTGGATTTTTCAAGTTTCCAGACATTGTTGCTTATAACATATGTAAGATACTGTGCAACTGGGCTATAGGTTTTTTGTACAACTTCCAATTGGTATGTTAATAAGTATGATTTATAATAAGTAAATCTGGATTTTAAAGTATTAATAACTGTTGATTGTCAAAAAACAGTTTCCTTTTTTTTTCCTCTCTAGTTCACTCTAGTCATCCCCTACCTGGAGTACTGCATTCAGGTGTGGGTCTGACAGAAAAAAAAAAAAAAAAAAAAAAAAAAGAGCACAGACCTGTTAGAGCAAATCCAGCAGAGGATCATTACAATAATTAGAGGGCTGAAGCTCCTCTGCTATGAAGAAATTCTGAGGCAGCTGGGCTTGTTTGGACTAGAGAACAGAAGGCAGCAATAAATAGTCTTTAAGTACTTAATGGCAGCCCACAGAAAAGATGGAGAAGGAGTCCTTATGACAAAGTGTATTACAGGACAAGCAGTAAGCCTTTTAAAATAAAAGAGATTTCGATCCAATATGTGGAAGAAATTATTTGCTATGATGATAGCGAGGCATTGAACAACTTGCCTGAAGAAGTTGTGGATGCAGATGTTAAAGACCAGGTTGGATGGGGCTCTGAGAAGCCTGGTCTAGTGGAAGGTGTCTCTACCCAAGGCAGTGGGCCTGGACTAGATTATTTTTAAGGTCCTTTCTAGCCCCAAACATTCTAGAACTCTATGACTTTTCCTTCCCTCCTTTTTTATTTCTTTCTTTCAAAAAATATTTAATAGTTGAAAATATCACTTGCAAGTAATTTACACAACCTGGTGTAATAAATCATATTTCATCTGGTGTTTTTTAATATATCCGGTGTTTCTTAAAATACACATATTCTGTGCTTAAATGTAATTATAAAATATTTAATACTCTGATACTTAATAAAGATTGACTTCATACATTTCTTAACAATAAATCTTCAATCCTACTTGAGTTTTCTGAAGTTAACTATATTCATATTATGAAATAGTCAGTCATGTCATGTTACCAAAGTGTCTACAGATTATAACTTTCAGAATTCTAATGACCTATTCTTTTGCCAGTCGTTATTAAGAAGTGAAGAATAATGAGAAGGAAAGGTGGTAATACTTGAGAGCAGTGCTAAGTTCATAGTTTTATGATTTGTTATGTATATCTTGTTTATAATGTACCTTTGTTCATGTTTGTAGTAGAAAGAGTAGGTAGATGAGTAAATTTTGGACTCTAGGACAGATAATGAAGGTGTGGTTACAGAGCAGCAACTGAATCTACTTTTAAAGTGGATTTCCTATTCTACTCATTGTTCTTTGTGATTTATTAGCATTCAACAAGAACGGACTGTCAAAATATTGTATGTGATGCTGTAATTCAGACTGTTAGCATGCTGAGTTTTTCTATGGAGAATACATTGCTCTCAAGAAATAATGTTATACGCATCAGAGATTTCTTCTTTCCTTGTTCATAGGAGAAGGAATTTCTACAATAGCCAAGGAATTTTGTGAAATATTAGGAATGTGAGGGGAAAAGAGTAGATCTTTAGAATGTATAAAGCCAGACTATTGACTTTATTCAGGCAATACATAATTTTTTTCTACTGAGAACTTGAAGCATCTCAGTAGTATACAGAATATATTTTTCTCATTATCTTTCTGATCTGAAATGTTTATCTGGTATTATTTTCATGTTAGTTCAGTAGCAATATCTCAAAACAAAAGAAACATTACTTTTGAGACAAAATGAAAGAATATCTACACTCCTAAAAATTCAAATCCTAAATATTTCTATACTCAGTACTACTAAAAAAAAAATATTTGAGAATGTGCAATATGTTCTTATTTTTTCTTCTTTCCTTTTCCATATCATTTTAAATATTATCTAAGCTTGGGTGATAACCATAATTTGTCTAAAAAAAAACCCTATAAATTGAAACTCAAATAAAAAAAAAATCCTATAATT
>PPHD01001926.1:0-39012 GCA_002909625.1 Bambusicola thoracicus
GAATGTACAGAATTTACATGTACAAGGTTAGTTTCGTTCTCATCTTACTGCTTCATCGAATTGGTTTCTAAGAGTAGGGCAGAATTTGTTCTAGAACTGTAGTTCTGGTCTGTAGGTGGTGTACAGTTTTAGGACCAGAACAACCGGGTCTGTTGACCTGCCTCTATGTCGTCCAGTTTCTCAGTTTTGAAGTGTGAGGCTTGTGTAAGATGCTTTTTTTTTAAGGAAGACTTTGCATGGTCCCAAATAATGGAACAGCCGCTATGTCTAATGATGCTTTTCCAACCAACTATTGCCTTCGTTGTGGGCGTTTGTTTCTATTCTTAATTTGCCCGCTTCACGCCATTCGTTTCTGTTCTGCTGATTTGTGAGCTAAAAGAGTTACCTAGCACCTGTTGTGTAGTCAAGTCATCTCTGCATCTTCCTTTCAAGAAAAAAAAGATTGAATTTGAGTATTGCATTTTCTACCTTTTTCAGATCTTTTTTTTTTTTGGCAATTCACTTAGGCACCTTACCTGGTGTGAATAACAAATGGATCTGATAAGGCAGCCTGGCAGATTCTTGAGCGTGGATGCATGAATGTGGCCCAGAGGATTCATGTAGGGGTTCTGAAAAAAAAAACAAAAAAACCCTTTTGCCCAAATCTCCATGCTACTCTGGGCAGTGTTTTCTAGCACAAGTTTTCAGTGCTAATTCTTCATTTGTCTGAAGCACCTTTCTATAGGTGTGTGATAGGGATCACTGAAGGCGCTTAATTGCAGGGGACAAAGCAGACACGAGTGTAGCCGAAAAGATCAGACTACTCAAATGTCTTCCCAAAGTTTCACTTCTGAGCTAATCAGTGTGCTTCTTTGTGAGCACGTTTTTTTGTATGCATGCAATGTGAGGTGTGCTTAAGTGTTTTTAAAACTTGACCCCACAGCACTACCTCACTTCTTCCAGCTTCCGTGATTGTATTTTCTTAATGGATTGGTGCTTTAAATCCATTTCAGAGGACCAGAGAAAAAAACATTCAGTAATTTAGAGAGTGATAATAAACCATTAAAACATAAAGGAAGGGATAATAACAACAGCAAGATAAAGGCAAGGAGCTGCTCTCTGCTGGATGCTGCTGTTCTTTGACTTTTTAGAAGTGATTGCAGCTCCTTATCTCTTCAATCTGTAAATAAAAAGCTGAAATGTCTCTGAACAGCTGCAGGCTTAGAAAGCAAGAAGCAACAACTCCTCTGCCCCTAAGTCTTGTATTTTGATTTCTTCTGTAGAATTGCCCCTCTGCTTCTAGCAGTAAGTTGAAGTGGTGCGTTGGTGGAAGGTTATGGGTAATTGTGTGCATTGTTACTTTCTCTTAACAGAGACCAGATTCAAGTGTTTGACAAATAGAAGCTGCACCTTTGTTTTTGTGTGGTTGCTTTGCTAATTTCATCATGTCTCATATCACCAGTGGAAGTGTCACTTTGTACTTAAACATCACTTGCGTTCTTCCTATACATCGTTCCTTACATTTTCCCTATACATTTCATTTTTCAGCTGTAAGAAGTCTGTTTCCTTTGCCTACATCAAAGCGGCAGTGATCTTTCTGACTAAAAAGTGGCTGTGAGAGTGTTTGGTAACATGAGGAGATGCACAGAATACTTACAGCGAACACAGTCCACGTAACACAGAAATGAGGTGAAGTTTAACTTAAATTTTGGAAAAAAATAATTACTGAGCTCGGGTGGATCAACAGCACTGTTGTATATAACTGGACTACTTCCCTTCCTTTTTGGAGATGTGAATATGTCTCTGGCTTCTTGATACAGGGAAGTTCCTTTCTGTTTGCTCCAGAGCCTGGTCTATTCTGACCTAGTGGTGCCAGTGCAAACTCCCTTGATTTGTTTTGGACGCCAGTAGGTGCCTGAAGAACAAGACTGAGGTTTGTGTGGATCCAGCAGGTCCTGTGAAATAATGGTTTTATTATTATTTTTAAATATGCATAACGTACAGATGATTGAACAGTAATACAAACAAGACAGGTAATTTGATTAGGAATATTAGTTGAAATTGCCTAAATTTTGCCATTCTTTGCAGAGCTGAAGTTCACCTTGTGATATTTCAGTTTCAGTAAGACGCTAAAAGAGCCTTCGTTTCTAAGACTGTTGTAAACATTGCTGCTAATAAAATTTTCCAGAAGAGACTTCAGGCATGGTTGTTACTTGCTAAAACAATTTGGAAAGATCAAAAGGCGAGTCCTGATCATCTGTCTTCCTACTTCAAAGACGATTCGATTATACAGGCTGCGTATTCAAATGAAGTGATTGCGAAAAGTTTGCTCAGTGGAAGTTTAGAAAGCCTGCCAGAGCTTAGGGAGTTGATCGTCTACGTAGCATTTTATCTATGGGGGAGATAGGATTGTGATAAAAAGATGGTATCGTGATAAAAATTTCTGAGACTCATATGCCCCACCCTGCATTTTTCTCACCCTGCCCCTTACAGGTTTTCTGTTTGGCATCCAGCATTTGAAACAGCTTTGCATAGATGGGAAATGCTAAATCAGAAAGTGGTCCTGTTTTGTCCCGTTGAAGCATTATCTAAGCTATAGTGAAAACGTTCCGTTGAAGATACCGCTGCGCTCTGTTCCCTGCAGGCCTCAGTTTAGCTCTTAGAATGACAGAAATCCTAGTGTGAATAGACTCAGAAAAAGATGTGATGTGTTTCATCAGTGTTTCTGGTAATTATTCTTCCCCAGTAAGACCAGGTTAGCGTGCTGTCAGGGGCAGGTATTCTGGATTCTCTTCTCTGTTTACTTGATTCCTTGTTGGGATGTGCGGTAAATGACCTGGAAAGCAGCTACGTAACAAACTGATGGGTGCGTAATGAACTTGCATTTTCTTACATGCTTAATAAGAAAAAAGACCATAACCGTGTGGTAAGTAGAGCAGTAATCAGATCTCTATCTGTCATTCTCACACCTCAGTACCTTTTAATTGTTCTGCAGAGCTGCCCATTAGACCATCTACCACTAATCTCAAATGCGTTTTGCTTAAAAAAAAAAAAAAATAGGTAACTTCCTTATATTTTGAAGGTATGATGTCTCCTTGATATATGAACGCTCATTGAAATGGACCAGTCTAGGGGTGTGCTGGTCATTTCACGTTGCAGGGAAGATGGAGATTTTAGTTTAGTGAGGCTTTTAAAAAATATTTCACAGCTTTCTTCCCTTGTATCCTGATGTATTCCCAGTTTGAATTACAGATGGTGTGTTCTGCAGCAAATTTTTCATGAGCACAGTACAGCTGCCTAGCAATGAAATGTTAGGTAGGACCATCCATCACAACAACTTCTTAGTTGTTAGCTGGATTCCTCTTTTAAAACAGTTCTCTGTAAGATGAAGCAAGGGTAGATGAATTTGCACTTGTCTTATTTTCCTCACTTTATTTTCTCTTTGTGGTAGCCTACCACGTTGTTGTTGCAGTGAGTTGCTCAGCCAGAGGAACTCTCTGAAGCTTGCAGAAAAGAAGACCTTAGTCTCTTTTGTCTGCATTTTCTGCTTGTAGGGACATTCTTGATCTGCAAGGTAACGAGCTAAGGGAAAGAAGCATTGCTACCCACAGTGCATTGGCAGATATCAGCATGCTGGAAGATCTGCTGGGGTATCATGACAGAAGTGCAGACAGAGAGGATGATCTTACAGCTGCAGCCAAGTGTACTGGCCAGAACAGGTAGGCTGAGCCTGGAAAGATCTCTCCTATTTAAAAAAGAAAAAGAGCTGCTTGAAAACAAGACAGAAAAGAGAGTCTCTATCTTCTCCAGCTCACCTGGATATTTCATTCTCATCCCTGGTATTTCGGGTGCCCTCAAATTTCAGGTTTTTTCTGGGGTCCTAAAATGAAGCAGGCTATACACTGTAGCTGTTCTGATCTCCCACCCTTGAGAGAGAAAGTTCATCTCAGAGGCAGTTTTCTTCACCTGCTTGCTATTGATAACGGAGTACCAAATAAATACACTCAAACCCTCCCTAAATAGGTACATTGCCCTTTGTCTAAATCATCTTTGCATTTCCTAAATTGATTCTAAAATCTTTCATGAATAGAGGTACAAATTATATACCCACGACTTCCATTACAGTCCTGTCTGAATGTCCCCAAAATGTGTTTTTGTTGCTCTTCACAGTACCTGTGTTGAGAGAATAAAGAACTATTTATACGATTGCTGAGAAATGAAAATGAGGACATAATTGACTTTTGGGTCCAGGCCTCAAGGGATCTGCAATTGAGCAATGATGATGCTTCAGCCAGGGGTTAAGCATCTTTTTTCTTTGAAAGCCTACATTACTCTTCATGTGCCTGAAAGCCTCTCTGAGGGAGAAAGAGAGAATATTACCATGCAGCCTCGGCGATGTCACCCTCCTGCCTTTCTCAAGGGATGAGTCTTGGGGAAACAATGACCAAGAAAGTCTCTGAAGTTGGGGACCCTGCTCTGAGAAGCCAGAGCCCAAACAGCATGTTGCTTGTACTCTTTCAGGAAACAAGTAAATATCTTTTTCACTTCCGGGAGATGTTTCAAAAGTAATCCATGAACAAAAGACAGACTCTTGGCCTGACAAATGTGAGCTTTTACCAGTGGCAGAAGCAGCTCTTGTGTCGGTGGTCCAGAAGTGATGCGACAGTGACGGGTGAGTGTTTGTCATCGGAGGTAGCTTCTTACTTTAAATAAAGATGGGCATGGTGGTCATGGGAACCCATGGGACCCCTCTGAAGCCAGCTGAGCCAACATTTCTAACAGAATTTACTCCCCTGTGGACTTCCTCCTGTCATTACTTCAGCCATTTACTGTGTCAGAACAGTCCTGACATGCTGACCAGCCAAGAAATGTTTTTGCTGCCAACTAGAATTACAATTCAAATGTTGTGGCTCTGTTTCCAGAGGGATACTTGAACTGGCAAGCAAAAAGCAATCATTTCCTAATCCAGCAGTGCTTTAAAATGCTGGTGTTATTCAGTGTTCCATTATAAACTAGTGGGTTTCCCTTAAAGAGAAGAAAATGTTAAAATTCCATAAGAAGAATTTGTAATGGCCATAGTGGACAAGTCATCCAAAACTACTGCTCTTCTTACCTTCTTTTAGTGGTTAATTAACATTATCAAATACGTGAGAATCTTTTAGCTTTGTCAACACTTCTTTTCAAAGGGAAAAAAAAAAAAACTAGTTACAAACTGTTTTCATTTTTTATGTCTGAGGTTTTTAATGTTCAATACTATTGTCTCCTTCAAAAACCAAGCCACGTGTTTTAAATATATTTTTCACTTGTCAGAATGTGCCAGATTTTACAACCAACATAAGTCTATGTACACCAAAAAGGCCAAAATAATCTGTGTACTGTTGTGTAGTTTTTTTGAATTAGAGCTTGACCAGAAATCAAAAATGGTGGGAAACCAAAAAGTGCCATCTTTGTAAGCCCTCAGTCTTTGAAAACTCATGGTTTTACCCTACAACTTGTTTTCAAGACTTTCCATTCCTTTTTGTTTTGTTTTGTTTTACATATTTGTTTAACTCAGTCTGTATTGTACTCTCTTCTATTTCAAAGCTGCCTTTTGTCTAGGAAGTACATTAACAATTCCTTGCAATGACCTTGACCTTGCAAGTGACACTTCAGCATTTATACCAGAAATAAAGTACTAACAGCAGGAATGAAAGCTTCTCTGTGCACCTACACAAATAAAATACTGAATCTTTCCAGTGTAGTTTTATGAGAAACTTTAGAGAGTGTGAGATCTTTATGCACACAGTGATGTACTTTTTTTTTTTTTTTTTGCAATTTGATTGTTTGGCATTTATTTCAGCTGATGGCTTATAAATGGACATTTGTACATGTAAGCAAAAATGAAAAGGTAAGAAAGGGCAGAACTGTTACCTACAACAGTAGAAAAAGAAATATTTCGGCATTGACTGCTGAGAAGCAGATTGGCTTGAATGGAAAAGTATATTAACCACTTTGAAATATATGCCAAAAATACCAGGTTTCAATGTAACATAAATACAATTGGGCCCTCTGCTTGGGATAATGATAGTTAAAAAAAATGCATGAGGAGTTCAGTTTTATGCAGAGCTAGGGTGTAAATCTAAAGGGTAAGATATAACAATCAATACTTTTTATGAGAAGTAAAAAAGAGGCAATAAAAGTTCAATACCTTAAGTGATAGAGGTAGGAAATACTCTAGCAATTCTCTAATAGATTTCTGGTGTTTAATTAGGAACATATATGAATATGTTTTTGGGTTTAAGACAAATACATCCTGTGCTTCGTGAATAGTATGTATAAAGTTTTCACTCATTACAATGTGAAAGCTTTTTACCAAGGAACAAAAATGTTTTCTCTGTGCCCCTTGTTTAACAGGTATTAAAACGTTGTTTGTATTGTAGTGGTATCCAGAGATCATCGCTAGCACTAGGGCTTTTCATGCCAGCTGCTGTATGAACACAAAATGACAGGCAGTCCCTGACCCAGAAAGAAATAGAAAGAAAGCAATGACTTGCACGAAGTCACAGAGTAGGTCAAGGGTAGAAATGAGAACAAAACCTGAGTCTTCCAAGCCCCAGCTGAGGTTCATCCTCTCTCCATACCGTACAGCATTTAACTTTAGAGGTGGGAGTTATTTTATTCTCACATTAATGCCAACACTTTAAATTTCTTGCACAGCAGACTAGAATGTGGTTTTCTATCACCTCTTTCAAATTGAAAGCTCGTGGAAGTAATCAGAAAAAATTAGTAAAGAGGCCAATGGAAAAGAAAATCCAAGCAGTCGGTGCTGTGTGTAGTCTCCCTCTGCAGCCAGTGTGTTGGCATTTTCCTGCCTTTGATGTTCAGCTCCTGCTGGGAAGCTCTGGCTTGTGGCTCTGGGGCCCACCCATCAGTCTTGGTGACAGGCCATGGGACAAGCAGCATGCAAGTAGAGCACAACCTGTTTGAGGTTAAAGTGGCTCTAAGCATGTGCAATGTATTTCCAGCCTGATCACAAGGGAAGATCATTGTGCAAACAGCTGCACTCTCATTTATGCATAGTACTTGATTGAAGAGTGCCAAAGCAATTTCCTTATTTCCTTGTTTCTGTTTTTTTTTAGTGTCCCTGTGACCTAAGCACACTGCATGCTGGCTCCCAGGGGGGCCATCAGCCATGCAGCAAGCTCATGTTCGCCTGCAAGAAGGTAGGGGGGAGCATGTATGGCTTTTAGCCCAGTCTTGACTGGCAGACATCAGTGAGAAGAAGAACGTGGAAGCAGGACATCTCTCCTTGTGAGTCACAGACTGAAACAGCATGTCCTGAGAGATGGTGAAGAGCAGCAACAGAGGAACAGAGGTCCAGAAGGTAGGAGTCATACGAAAGAGGTCATTTACCTCCATGTAATTTAGTTTATTATGTTACATCCGTATTATTTACTGATAGGTTACCTAGTAGTGTCCCATTTGTTCCCTTGTTTGTTTTGCCCAGCAGAACAGTGACTATGGTATTCTTCAGTGACACAGATCAGGTGCACCAAAACAATGTATTAAATGTATTCTGTGCAAACTGTTGAACATGTGATCTATAATCACAGCTATTCTAAGCAGTGTATTAGCCTATGATTAATTAGTATTTCAATGTTATACAAATTACAGGAAAGGTAAATTAGGGTAGGAGATGTTGTATGACCTTTCTGGTTGACTTGTCCATCGTGCAGCGGGGTCTGGGGGATACAGGTGTGTGCTGGGGGGTCTCAGGCTGGCTGAGGGGAGCTCCAAAAGCTGTCCTCCAGCATCCTGACCTTATACCTCTATTACATGTGGTTTGCAATGTTAAGCAAGGAAGGAGACACACTGTTTCAAGGTACGCTGATTGAGATATAAGCAGGGCTATGAAAAACACATGACTTTGTAGAGAAGCAGAGGAACTTCCAATGGTTCCTTAAGTTTCCAAGAACAGGAATTTTTTATATGTTAATCATCACACAGTTATATGGTCTCCGTATTTTTGGCAAAGGCACGCTTCCTCTTAACCTTGATGGTCTCCGGTCACAGCTCAGGCCCTGGACATGAGTACTAGGTCACACGTGATTAGGCATAGATAAGGTGAGGGCAGTGTAAGGGACATAGCTATGGCCTTATCCATCCTGTGCTGCTAGGGGCAGTTCTCATCATTGATCAGAGGACGGCTACCATACCATGCCTCGTCCTGTTATCCAATCTTGTACGACCTCTCTGCTTCTTCAGCAGGCAATGCTTGGGCCATACTCCACGGGTGGCTTCCTACATGTTGGCCCATGTGCATGCACCATACAGATGTATGTATCTACGTGTGTGTGGAGTGAAGCAGATGAGCGTGTGCATGTTGAAAGAGGTCTGGGACTGTGCAAGTGTAAGAGTGAAGGAGGCCCAGAGAGACAGCTGCATGACTCCTTCATCTTCTAGGCAGATCTGTCATTTCTGGCTATAGGATTGGTCTGTTTATTTCATTTAACGATACTGACCTTTGTGTGGAATAGGTTGGCCTGTTGCAAAGCTAGGATTTGTGGCCTTCTGGGACTTCAGTTATTCAGAAGACTGTGGATATTTTTCACTGCATCAGACCCAAAGAGGGAGACTTCTGATGACCCAGTTGCCCTTATAACTCGTTTGCCCTTTACCTTTTGTCAGTCTAAGTGACTTTAAATTTAGTCATATGTTAGAGACTCTAAATTTGAAGAATGTTCTGGGGATAAAAGACATTTTATGGCAAAGGGAAACTGGGCTGTTTTGAAAGTTTCTGCCTTTGTATTGCTTATATTTAATGACAGTCTTGAAGAGATGCTAATTTTATATTTCTAATGTAAATTTTAGACATAACTTCTCTCGAGAGGTAAAAAAATATTAGTATTTTGGATCTGTTGGAAGATACGTTGCCTCAAATTATATTTTCTTCCACAAGAGAGAAGATTTTATGCTGATGTTACTTAATCTGTCTCTGAAAGAGCAGCCAGTTTCTTTGTTGCAGTGTAAGAAATTGTCCCCAAATCTTACTTGATTTTGGAACACTCAGTCTTGTTACACAATTTATTTTAACTAAATAGAGGGTTAGTACAGGAGATGATTTGAAGGATACCTACGGATAGATGTGCTTGTTTTTTTGCCCCTAGGTTGTTCACTGGAACAACCTTCTTTTCTGGGTTGCCCAGAGAGGTGGTGGGTGCCCCGTCCCTGGAGACGTTCAGATCAGGCTGAACAGGGCTTTGAGCAACCTGATGTCGCTGTAGGTGTCCCTGTTCACTGCATGGCAATTGGACTAGATGGCCTTTAAGGGTCCCTCCCAGTTCAAATGATTCTATGAATGGAGATGGCCTTTATGGATCCCTTTCAACTCAAATGATTCTATGATTCTGTGACTTGTGGTGGCACTGATTCTGCAGTGCTTATACCCACAGGTAATTTTAAGCATGCAAATGTTCATGTTGAGTTGAGCACATCATCTGGGTCTTGGGACTCAGGTTGTTTCAACTTGCATGTCATCACTGGCAAGAGCTTTGCAAGTTTTATTTGTATTTGTATCTCTCCATTGTCTGCAATGAGCATGTGACTACAGTCATAATCTGAAGACATAGAGGCTGTGGAGGTGGCCCTGTAGTTGAGTGAATAGTTCTGTAAATAGACAAGCTCCAAATCCTGTTTGCTTCCCCTGAGTTCTATTGACTCTAGAAACTAAATACATAAATAAAAAGAGAGACTTCAGTACTTTTTATGGTAAGTTAAACAGTGCTCTTCCTGACTTCATGCAGGAAAGGGATTTGCTGAGTAAGGAAGTTCTAATTTCACATGGTTGTTTTCTGCAGTAGAACTACACTAAATACCAAGCATGAGAGGAATGAGAGCATAGTCGCGTTAATGAAAAATAGGTTATGGTAAATTATTCAAGTAGATGAAATTACTTTGGATTCAGATGAAGTTGAAATTCAAGGGCTAGATCCTTTTCTCATATAAAATGATTCAGTTTCATCACTTTCAGGAAAACAGTGAGAACTTGTATCATTCAGTTGAGAACCTGACTCCATAGTATTAACTATGATCGGCAGCATAAGCAGTCATTTAAAACTCTGTGGTACATATTTCATCTACTTTAGGTGACAGCCATAAGGTGAATCTTTTAAATTCTGACATGGCATAGGCTTTCTTTCGAGATCTGTGTTGCGATTTTAAAGCAGGTGAGATAAAAGCTGTGCGCCTCCAAAGGCACCTTTTCTCTGATATTAAAGGAAACAATGTAAAAATATGCCCACTAAATAAATCATCAGGGACTTTCAGAATAGATCACATCCTTCTGTCTTAAAACTTGTATTACAGCTCAAGATGTTCACCTGAACTCAGCTTCTTTTGTTCAGCAATTTTTCTGTACAAGGAGGCATATGTAAGGAAGGCAACTCTGGAGGAGACACCCCTTCGAATGCTCTGTGAAGACAGAGAAAAAAGCTCCTCTTGACTTGTGGTGTGGCTCCTTCAGAAGTTGAACCCTCACTGATTCCTCCCTCATCTCCAAGGAGAGGAAAGTGAAGGAATGACTGAGAGCTGTTACTTTGCTGAAGGTAAATACCAGCAAACTGTGAATGTAGCTGGCTTTGCAGTAGCTTCTGTATTTAAGCGCCATAGACTACGTATTTCTGTGGAGGAAATGTACGAATCTGGCTTCTCCTTCTCTAGGATGAAATTTGAGTAACCTTTGTCTTTGGCTCAAGTGCACATGAACACAGGACAGTGAAGGGATGCATAGGCTGGCATAATGGGTTTTTAAGGACATGGCTGAAATGACATGGATCTATGACAAGTTACATCTATAGAAAACGTGCCCCACATTGAAGAACTCCTGTCAAGTTCACCTGCAGTATGAAACTCTAAGACTGAAATGCGTTCTACCAAGTAGTAGCTACTGAAGCCTTCTGCTATAATGAATGGAGGGAGAAGGCAACCCCTCCAGAGACCTGGTTCATGGCTTAGGTAGCATGAGTCACCCACTAGATGTGCTTCTCTCTTGTTTGAGATCCAAGGGGTGACAGCTCCTTTATCTTCGTGATTAGTCCTGTGCCCATTGTTAGATAAGCTGAATCTGGACTTTAAATGCATGGCATATAGCTCTAATTAAGACACAACTGCTCAAATTGAGTCAGCCTGGCATAGCCACCTTAACACTGCATAGTCCTTGCTGTGGGGAAGATGCATCTTTATCCCCATATGACCCCCTCCACCATCCCCTTATGTGCAGATGTGAGGAGAAGTGACAGTTTCTCCTAAGTGAGAGCGTATTCAAATGTCAAGAAACTTTATTTTTTAATGTGTTAAACTATATAAAATCCCCAGATAATATATCTCATAAGTGGTATGAGACTAATTAGTAGAAAGTTAATGAGAGTGCATTCAGAGAGGTTATGTCCCAGGGGCTCATCAATGCTATGGAAAACATGGAAGAGGGGTAAAAGCTGCAGCCTGCATTGTTTCTCTAGCACTGGCCATTAATTAACTCAGGGAGGGCAAGTTTAGAATGACAAAGTGAGGAGATAACTGTTAAGAAACTATGAACTCTGTCTTCCTTTTCAACCTTTTCTGTTTCCCATTGATGTGCCTGGGCTGGCACATGCTTTTTACTGCTGCATCAACCTGCCCTGGCATCCACAGCCATGCTATGGCTCCATCCAGCTTTCCCCACTTTGTGGTCTCCACCATGCTGAGAAATTCAGGTTCTGGTGATTTTTCCAGGAAAGCTGGAGGTCAACTGGAACACTATAGAAGTCTTTTTGACATGGGTTCTTGAGGTTATGTGGGCCCCCAAGTCCTTTCTAACTGAGTGTCAATTGCCCATCTGCAAAAGCAGAAAAGAGCGCTTCTTGATTGATGGTACAATATTAGGGATGTAAGTCTGTTTTAGGCTTCTTAGTGCTTGTGTACAAAGCTATCGAGAGCTGTGGTGGGAACTGAAGGCAGAGCACTGAATTACATTACTATGATAGCTGAAGTGGAAGCTATTGTACTGACTACCTGTGAAGGGATCCAAATGGCAAATTTATGTTCTGGGTTACTTAAACTTGAATAGGAGTGTAAGGCCTCATTCTTAACTCATCTGAGTCATTAGGATCCTTCCTTGACTTTAATAAGTGTCTATATTGTGCTGAAAGTTGAACCTTGAAGTGAAACCTTGGCATGTGAGTAACAGAGACTTTAAAAGCGTGAATTTACAGTTCATCAAAATATCAAGGAGATGGTGCTGATGAAACAACACCTATTCCGTGTACTAAATTATAATGTACTTAGTGAAAGACAGATGTCTCCCGAAAGAAAGGAGCTATTGAAAGCCACCCCTGTGTTGAACAAGGGTCATCCATTTGCACAGCTTTTAACAGTGGCCACTTACATCTGAACAGCTACAGACTCTCTTGCAACATGACAATTCAAAGTATTTGGGGCAAATGCAACTGAAGGAACACAAAGTCAAATTAGTGCTTGCTCCAAAAGAGGCATCTCTACTGATTGCAGGAGCTAGATGGAAGAGAGAACAAAGCGATGAGATGAGGCGAGGATTTACGGTGACTGAAGTAAATCTTATTTGACTTCTCATCAGTTATAGAAAAAAAAAAAAAAAAAAGAATAGCACTGATGTCAGCTGTCACAAAAGAAAAAAGATTATGAACAAGCAGATGTAATGAAACAATAGGTTTGTTGCAAGTAACAGAATTTGAACTCCATGCCAATCTGAAGTTGATCAAACCATTGTGAAGAAAAGTCATAGATGGAGTGCCAAGGAGGAAGGCGTTCTTCTTTTTTCCTCTCAAAACTTAAATTTTACAGATCTCCATCATTTTCTTATTTGTCTAGTGTTCGTAAATGTGGTCATTAATTGCATCTCAGCTACCTTTGAATTTATTTCACTAGCCCTATTACTCTTTGATTTTTGCTCATGCTTAGCTTAAACTTTTCCTTCCTTTGCTTATGGCCATTACTTCTTTTACTGTTATCTTCTGAGACTTGGTGTGATTTCCTGCCTTCATTTACATTGTTACCTTGAAGGTATTTACAGGCTATGTTCATTTTCCTCCTGAGGTTTCACTTTTCCACTGTGCTGCTCTCTTCAGTTTCTTTCCTTTTTTTCTCCTGTTGTTTCTCTAATTTGTATCCTACCCATCTTTTTTTTTTATCACCAGTACAGCTTAGAATCTTAACTAATTTTATATGTGAACTTCTATCCTGTACATTTCGGGCTAATACTAAGTAGCAGAGCTTACCTTAAAATGGTTTGAGGGGCATTTCCACAGAGTACAGCCTGATATCACCACTCTGACACGCTGCCTTGTGCTTTTAGTGTCCATCAGAAGAAAACATCTTGTTTTTCTATGGCAGCTGCTTCAGTGGTGAAAAAGATAAAATCTGTAGCCTTCTTTTTTTTTTTCAAGTAGGACTTTACATTCCTATTGCTTTGATTCCTCACTGGCATGTATGTACTTGCAGTCAGCTCGAACTTGCATAGTCTGCAGAACTCACAGTCCATGGCTATGTCTGGTGTGTGCACTTAAACAAGCATGGGAAACCTGTGCTCCGCACTTAAAAATACAAGAGTGACATTCAGGTTGCATTTCATGCTTCAAATGCTTTCCCTTTCTGTTTTCCTACCAAGGGCCAGGCAAAGTTGCAGCTGCATGTAAGCACACTGACCTGCATGTGGAGGCTCTACCAGGATTTAAGTGACTTGGCTGGCTCAGGTTCTAATCCCGAAATTTTTGTTTTTTAAGAGTTTACAGCTGAATTCCTTTAGCTCTCTGCTACCTGGTTGAGGTATGCTTGCTGGGTAGGAGCTGTCCCTTTTCTCCATGCAGCACTGGGAGTGGCCAGGGCCCTGCTCTGCACAACTCCTTGGCCACAAAACAAGACTGAGGCAATGCTAAGGAACCATACAAGGTGGATTGAATGCAAAAAGGGCCAAGCAAAACACACATTGCTCCAGGCATGGGGCATCCACAACATCTCCAGGCAGTATCCCCCAATAAAGAAATAGAATGGAGCTATAAAGAGTGTAAGAATACACTAGTGCAATCTCTGGCCTCATGTTTGTTCACCAGTTAAAAAGATCATCTGATAGAGGGACAGCCACCTCTGGAAACATGCCTGTATGGCAATGTGGGGCCAGGGAAGAGGAAGCTCAAATTGATCAAGGACATAAATGTGTGTGGCAGCCCTCAAACTGAAGGCGATGCAACTCCCGAGCTCCTGCTGTCGCTGTCATCCGGAGGGTTTGGTTTCAGTGTTGTGAGAAACCCTAAGCAATCTTGCACAAAGCAAGTGAGAAAATGACAGCCCTGTGATGATGCAGCCAGTTTTCCGGATCAGCGTGATTGTAGGAGAGCGCTGTACTTAGTTATATCGATTTGTCTCTGAGAGCTCTTTCAGCCATATAAATCTCATCGAAAATCTTTAAAGATCTTGCCCCAGAAGGCCACTATGTTTTCTTTCTCAGTGAAAAGAAGCAGAGCCAGGAATACATTTCTCAGAGTTTCAACTAGAATGGTCCATTTATGAG
Organism: Bambusicola thoracicus; assembly: GCA_002909625.1. Lineage (NCBI taxonomy): Eukaryota > Metazoa > Chordata > Aves > Galliformes > Phasianidae > Bambusicola > Bambusicola thoracicus. Next base: position 14,537 of record PPHD01001926.1, read on the forward strand.
GCAGATCTGAATGCATCTCTATTTTACATTTTGAAACGTTTAAAAACGGTGCTGTACTTCATGATCAACCTTTGCTTCTAAGCAGTACCACAAAGAGCTGCATCTATCTTCTCTCCCTTTCTTTCCTACTTCAAGGAACCTGAATAAAGAAAATCACCTTTCTTTTGCGTGGGGGAATTTGAAGGAGCATTGTGCTTTTTTTGTAGCTCAGCCATTGAGTACAATAGGCACCATGTTATAGAGATACTATTTGTGCCTCTCTCGTTACAAAGACTGATAGTGTTTCCCTGGTTAAATTCTTCTTCTAGGGTAACTGAAATGGTTTTAAAAATAAATATTTGAAATCAAGCATCAAGTCTTTCAATTCATTCAGAGACAAGGAAACACAAAATACAAATATATACTAATTCTCCATACAACTGTCAACAAGTCTGCATCATAAACTGTCTTCATGCCCGGCAGACTCATTTGTTTTAGCATATGTAGAAGAAAGTAGGAGAAAACACATGAAGAAACCTCTGTTCAAAACAAAAATAGCCCTTCAAGAAAATAAATTATTGCATCAGGTTAATCTGTAGTGCAGAAAGAAACCTGCTTATACAAACACCTCACGTGTGTGATTTTTTTAGGCTGTTCAGGTACAGAACAGCTTGTATGCTGGGTCTTTAAATGTATCAGTAACACTGAATGTTTGGTAACCTTATTACTTTTCCCCCTTTGATAGCCTGGTAAAATATTCCTTGCTTTGCTCTGTGCTCTGCACAGACGCAGCCGTCTGTCCACACGCGGTAATAGAAGACTGGGGACTTTATTTCCTTCCTTTTTTTCTTCTAAACAAACTAACTCCAAGACCTTTTACTACCAATACATACTAGAGTGTTATTTATTCACCTAAACTGTGCAGCTCAGGGCAAATTAAATGCAATTACAATGCAGCAAACAAAGTTAACTTCATAAAATCAGGACATGGCAAAGAACATCTGTTTCGACAGCCATCCCCATACAGGTGCAGAACCACTGGCAACAGCAGGAGAGCATTGCATTAATCCAGAATGCAATAGGAGATTAAGCAGGCCCTCATTTTGTCACTTACAGCAGAGGGGAATTCTGGTACATTTGCACAGAGCCAGTTTCAAAGAATTGAGGGAACTGTCGCAGTCCCTCCAAACACAGCAAGTCTGTGGATGGGACATTAATTGTGTTAATGAAGCCTGTCCTAGAGTATGCGCACACGTTGATGAGTTTACTCTCCAAAGCTTCTTTGCACAAGTATGCTTATACTGACTTCGTTGTAAATGATGTGAAGCTGTTACAGTAAATAGATGAGAAATCTAATGCAGAGAGGCAGCAAGGCTTTGAGGGCTGTGACTGACAACGCACAACACCACAGGTGGCAATTTCATCATGAGAGTGAGCTCTCATACCTGCAGCACATCAGCACTTACTCTGATATACCTGGTTGCAGTTATTTGCCCTGCACAACTTCATTATAGTTTTCAGTGTGGTGTGAGTCACAAATGACTCGAAGAGATGATGGGAACTACAGATAACATTCTTTAAAAAATTGTTCTGGTCTTTACAAGTACAAAAGTATTTTCTCAAGCAGCTCCATCTGAATCCTTGTTCTGGAGCCGAAGAAAGAAAGGCACCAATGTTGCACAGATTTATGCATACTTTTCATTTTATGCTCCAGGAATAGCCTTTACTTTTGGTAAAATGGCAAACTGAAATTAATTATAAAAATAAAAATCAGTTTCTGAGCCCCCAACACATTCTAGAAATAAACCCCATGTAGTTTGGAACAGTCTTTGGGTTTCTGATTTTCCTTTGCACGGTTCTTCTGTGCCTGCAATATTTAATGGTACAGAGTTATGGGAGAAAAGTAAACACATCCACTGACAGTCCAACTTACATTTCTGCCAGGGACAGCATTTCTTCAGCCTACCCTCAGCATTCCTTTATGTTTCCTGCACTGTCCACCCCTTTTTGTCTTTAGGTGAGGCGAGCACAAGCTCTGTTCTTCCTTTTCCATGGCTGGTGCTCTGGGGCTGGGGGCCTGGGAAGAGTGCTAGCTGACAGCTGTTTTCACCAGAAAAAAAGAGCTTCCAAAAGCTCCTTTCTGGACCATCCCTTCGGTGCTGTACTCAACATCTGGTGCATGCACAGCCCCAAGGACAGAGTGAGACATGAGCAATCTGATAACATGGATAGAGATGAGTCAGTGAGATGGAGCTATGCATCTGGTAGGGCTTCAGAACGAAAGGTGGAAAGAATGATGAAACCGTGCCATCATTCTCAAAATGGCTTTATATGTGTATGGCTAATATATGGTGCACATTTATCAATGTACGTAGGCTACGCAGCGGATAGAAGAAAGGAGATGCCAAAACAGGAGACAAATGAAATCAATCTGCAGTTCAGCTTTGGTCCAGTTACTGTAGCTATTGAGTATGCAGGAGGAGCAGCCAGAGCCAGCACAAAATCAGGACTGTCTGCACCAGGGATGTGACCTGCTGGCAGAGCAGGGCAACGGTTGACATGCAGTGAGTGGGTTTTTTTGGTATTGCAAGGTAACTGTTTGCGAGTAACAAAATGAAATCTTCTTACGGTAGTTTGTGTATTATGGTCCTTCTGCCGGAAATCTTTCTTCACACACAGTGCCTTCATTTCATAGCCCTCAGGAGCAACATCTATAATGCAAGTCCCTCTGCTGCAGTTCCTCCTGGCCATCACACAGTTAACATGTATTGTCTTCCAGGCGTCCCATTTCACTCCCGCTAGAATCAATGATAAAATTCTGGCTGTGCAAGCGATCGAGCCCATGGGCCAGATGGATATTTGGTATCAAAACATTTGAAAGGCTCTTACTGCAATAAAGAGCTATATGAAGTATTTGCTCTAAAGAAAAGTACCAATCTCTTTTTCTCCAGGGCATCTGCAATCAATATTATATTACAGGTTGATTAAATACCAAGATATTAGAACGGTGAATCTCAAAGTTTAGTTTTGACTTTCTTCTGTTACTCAAAAACAACTGTAAATGTTGTTTAGAGAAATGTTGACAATACCAGAAAACAACAGAATCCGAACATCACCATAGCTGCTCTGTCTGAACGTTTGAGCTTTGCTAGGGGAAATGGTTGTTATTCGTTCTGTACCAGGCAAGTGCTGCAGGTGGGTGGAATGTTATAACTTCGTGGGCTAAATATTTTGCCCATTTACCCAATGCTCTATGCATGTAGGTGGAGGAACAATCTCTGTGCAGAGCTTCTTAGATTAGTATCCAGTGTATGTATAAAACGTGGGTGCCTCTGAAAAAGCTAGTGACAGCCATGGGAAGACAAATAGAAAAGTAAAAACGCATTACGTTCACAAATCTGTACTGAAAGGTTTGTCTAGTACTGGAATTTGTAGCTTTGATGCATTGATGCTGTGATAAAAATGAGTAAAGAGGAGACAGAAGGCCAAATGAAGAGGCATGGCTAACCCAGCCATCATATGAAGAAGTAACAGGTGGGTTTCCCCTCTTGCCACTGGATTCCTTTTATTTCTTTAGGCTCTTTGACTTTGCTAATAGGTGTTAGGTTTGTGTCCATCTGAACATGAGTGATGAAGGCTGGGAGTGGAGTGAAGAGGAGGAGGCAGAAAGAACCTGGCTCTAGTTAAACTAGTAAAGAAAGTAGTTAAGTAGTTAACTCTAGTAGTTAAACTGTAAAGAAACTGGGCCATCAAAATGCCCAGTGGTGACAAAACAAAGATGCATCTGGCTGAGTGTTTTCTTTGGTACACGGGGGAGAAAATCAAATGCAGTGAGCGACAGAGTGAAGAGCCCACCCTCTGTGAGCCACCAGTATTCAGACTTGCAGGAATGAATGCAGCACCAGAGATTAAGCTGGACAATTAGTCCCCACTGTCTCCTGCCGCTCCACCAGCTTCCAAAGTGCCTCACTCCTTCCCTTGCCAGAGCTTTTTCATTCACTCCATTTTTCAGTGTCTCGTTAGCAAAGCTTATGTTTGTTCTTTGGGGTGTTTTTGGTTATATTATATTTTATTAAAGGAGGTTTGAGAGTTTGTTTGTTCTAATAAGCTGGAGCTGTAATTGGGAAATGGGTTAAGCTTGCTTCCAATTAAGATAATTGACGTGAAAAACCCAGTTGTGTCCTGAGAGAGAGAAAGAAATAAGTTCCCCAGCTGAGTTATAGAAGAGAACAGCTTTGTTTAACATTGTAGGTAGAAGCAGATGTTTAGAAAAACATGTAAAAGCAATCAGAAGGGGTTTTATTCATTTGTTTATTAATTAAGGTGCATGCATGAGCAGCCAGCCAGCTAAGTTCTGAGTTAAGAAAGGCAAAGTTCCAGCAAGGCGTACAAAGAAAGCTGCATATGGTGATTCTTGCCTTTTCATATTTGAGGAACCACCCCAAAAGTTTTGGGTTTTTTGTTTGTTTGTTTGTTGAAGATTCAAGTCAGTGTGTCTCCTTGCATACAGTCTTCCTGATTATGTTCTTATTAAGTCTCTTCTCTTTTGCTTAAATGAAGTAAAATGCATCATAATGTTCTATTAGGCTGTACCTATCTCCGTAGATTGTGAAAGCATACGTGGGATTGTGCACTCCATGGACTGACATGATGGAAAATATATACCGAGTACTTGGGCAGTTCTGAAGTAGACAGTGACTGACTGAGGACTTCTGATGATGCTGAAGTTTGCTTTCTAATTTGTGGGGAATAAGAAAAGTAGAATCATCTTTTCTGACAGTAGGGACGGAGTAGCTTCAGGGCCATACATGAGGACAGGCAGTGGCAGAGAACCTGTTGGTGGGTACATACTCGGTTTAGAAAAGAGACAGTGTAGAGGGTTGGTGCTTGTTGACAGTCAGCTGTGCTAAAATATGGAATGATGTAGTGCTACTAAGAGGGGACATTTCAAAGCCTTTGGATAAAGATGTAATTTTTTTTCTTTTCATTCTTTTTTTGTTTTTTTTTCTTTTTCTTTTCTGATCTTTTTTAATTTTTATAAGGTCTATACCTTATCATTTACAGTGTCAAAAGTAGCATCATCTCATATTAAAATTGGAAGGACAAACATTGAACTCATTTGTTGCTCATGTAAATGATCACTCCTGCAGTTCTGATGGGAAGATTAAAGCCTTAATGAAACACACCACTCTTTTCTTTGGTTTTCTTGTTTGAACTATCCTTGGAATCCAGCAATTACTGGTAAAACTTTGTTTTTTAAAGACACTGTAGGCATTAATGGCTCATCTAGTTAACTTGTCTCTGTGATAACTTCAATAGTATTAATAACAGTTGAACTTTTGGAGTGTTAGTGAATTGTGTGTTGCTTGTTGTGGGGGGAGGTATTTTACGGAGATAAAACTGGTAGGAGACTGAGAAGCAGATATGTTTTCTAGCTGAAATACTAGCCTCTAGCTGACTATTCGTTCTCACTGATGTGCTCTCTGAGAATTCAAATAAGAAACCTGTCAAATTCTCCTTTCCAGTAAAGAAAGGTAGGAGGGCCCCTCTGTTCTGTTCCTGGCACTCAGAGCCCCCTGTACACATGGAGGACTGCTAAGCCTGTACCACACATGGCTTGGACGGGTTTACTCTTTGCTGGGTAAAAACAGGCTGGATGGACAGGCCCAGAGAGTGGTGGTGAATGGAGGTAAGCTCAGCTAGAGGCTGGTTGTGCGTGGTGTTCCCCACGGATCTATACTGGGGCTGGCCCTGTTTGATGTCTTCACTGATGGTATGATGAGGTGATTGAATGAACCCTCGGTAAGTTTGCAGATGATAGCGAGTTGGGAGAAAGTGCTGATCTACCTGGAGATAGGATGGACTTTCAGAGGGACCTGGATAGGTTGGATCAACGGGCTGCGGCCAATTCTATGAGCTTGAACAAGACCAAATACTGGGTCTTGCACTCTGGTCACAACAACCCCATGAAATGCTATGGGCTTGGGGTGAAATGGCTGGAAAACTGCACAGAGGAAAAGGATCTGGGTGTGTGAGTTGACAGCCATCTAATGTGAAACAGCAGTGTGCCCAAGTGGCTAAGAAAGCCAGTGGCATCCTGGCTTGTATCAGAAATAGTGTGGCCAACAGGAATATGGAGGTGGTATTCCCTCTGTACTTGGTTCTGGTGAGGATGCAGCTAAAAGTACTGTGTTCGCTTTGGGATCCCTTGGTACAAGAAAGACACTGAGACCCTGGACCATGTCCAGAGACGGGCGATGAAGCTGTGATGGGTCTGGAGTGCAAGTCTTATGGAGAATGGCTGAGTGAATTAGGATTGTTTGGAGTGGAGGAGGCTCATGTGAGACCTTATCACTCTCTACAACAGCCTGAAAGGAGGTGGTGGTGAAGTGAGGGGTGTCAGCATCTTCTCCCATGTAACAGTGATAGGACTGGAGGTAATGGCCTTAAGCTGCACCAGGGAAGGTTCAGGTTGGATATTAGCAAAAAAAAATATCCGAAAGAGTGGTAAGACACTGGAACATGCTGCCCAGGGAGGTGGTGGAGTCACCGTCCCTGGAGGTGTTAAGAAGCGTGTAGATGTGGCACTGAGGGATGTGGTTTAGTGGGAATGGTGATGATGGGTTGAAGGTTGGACTAGATGATCTTAGCGGTCTTTTTCAACCTTAATTAATCTATAATTCTGTGAACCAGGATTCCTTCTGCTGGTGCTAATCTCTTAGTTTAAAAGAACTCAAGCTTATGTTTTTTGAAATCTTGTAAATCTTGGGTCTAAACCCAAAAAGTAACGGAGCCAAGAAACAGGCCATCTGGAGCCCCTCTGTACTGGCTCCTGTGCGACCTTACCACAGGGTGTGAGGGATGGAGAGGTGTCCTCCACCTGCAGGGCTTTCTCTCTGTGTTTTGGTGTTCAGATAATGAAATAAAAATTCTTGAATGCTTTTAGTTACTATGTAGACCTGTGTATTTATAGCTTTATGAACTATTGTTGAATGTTCAGAAAAGATGTTTGGGGCTAATTATATGTAATTTTGCTTCCTGAAGTCCACCAAAGATTGCAGGTGAATGTTTAAGCTCATTACTTTCATTGGTTACAGAAGTTCCTCAGTTCATTCGCAAGCGACAGGTGGCTCTCACTGTTAAACTGGTTGTTCTTTTTGGCTAGTTTTAATACTTTTGGTGAAGTACTGCTTTGCTGTGACTTCTTCCCCTCTTTTCTTTGTCCTTGTGTTTAGGAAGAATTTTAAACATGATCAGATTTCTAGAGATGTAGGCAGATACTTCCTTTAGGAAATGTTAAATGAATAATTCTATCTGGAGGTTTTTCTACTTATGTAGAAAGACATTGCAAATGACATTTGTCCTCTCCTTAAATGAACGAAGACTTAGAGTGTTTTTTTCTGGGGGGAGTTGACCTCATACAATGAAAAAAAAATAACAGTGCCATTTAAATTCTATGGTCTTTATATCCTACAAGAAAGGTATTCTACATGCTTTATTCAGGTAAAGCTTCCTCTGGCTTCTAGGAAAGCCTGGGCTAGTTAAAATTTGGCTTGTGTTCATGGATTAATATCCTCCTGATAGTAAGCATCTCTAAATGATGTTTTCTGAAATTATATCGCTCTTTTGGGATGCCTCACTAACCATGGGCAGCGATCCTACTGCTTTTTTACAGCATGTTGCAAGCCAGACACTTACAAATGATGTTTGAAAGACTGAGCCAGTTTACCTCTGTGCTCTAAAGCGATCGCAAAATCTTTCTGAAGGTTCAGCTTTATGATAGTTATGTAGATACAAACCATAGATTGAGAGAATTGGGGGGAAAAAGAAAAAAAAAGCAAGTTAGAAAAAAAAAACAATTTATTAAGTAGCATCATATAAATAACTTGTTACAAAAATCAATTTGCAAAAAGGCAAATTCACTCTGTTTGTGAGAAATTTTTGTTCAAATTGGTTTCTCATTAAATCCTTAATCCCCCTGCCCTCCTCCCCCCAAAAAGAAGCCAGTACAGTGAACAAGAAATATAAGGGAGAGAGTGCACACTTGCCATCTGACCATAACAAACTGCCCATTCATGCTGCAGAAGAGGTGGTGGTTCCAGCATGGATCCCTTTGTAATACAGGGAAGCTTCTAGGTGTAAATCTCTTGGGTGCCAAAAATATTATTGCCCGCAAACGTTCCTCCTTGATGACCAGATCCATCCGATGCTGAGGCTCCCCCTACAAGAGGGGATACATTGCGAGAGGCTGTGTAACTGGGGCTTACCAGCAAGTAAATCTTCCCAGGTCGTGGCACTGGTTTCAATTTATTCTTGGATGTATTTTTAATTAAAAAAAATCAATACCGAAAAGCATTTATTTTAAGGGTTTAAAAATCACAAATCGCAATAGGAGTTTGCCAGGTTGATTTAGCTCAGTAACACAGTTAAGATGCACATAGCATTTATTATAAGGCCTTTTTTCTTTTCTCTCTTTTTTTTTTTTAAGTTTAATTTTCAAAGCAATGAAAGTAATCACAGAATTGAAACAGTACAGTGATTCTGAAGAGTTTTTATATGTCAAAATCCAGAACAATTTCATGTTTGCACTGTTGTTTCTTTGTTCTGTTCACCTGAATACTTAATAATACTATACATTTGTTCCTTTAATAAACACTAAGGTAATAGATTGTAGAAAACTAAAAGCTTATAGAAAGTGTCTCCAGGTATATTTACATAAATAGTGCAGTCTCATAGGAAAGGTCAAAAGCCCATGGGAGTGGAAAGGATTAATCTGTGTATGAGACTTACGCCTTCTTGGTCAAATTAACCTTGTGAAAGGAGAAATGTGAAGTTTGCAGCTCCTTTTTGTTTTTTTTTTCCTCTTCTTTTTTTAAAGAAAGAAGACATGCAGGAAAAAAATAAGAGCAACTTCTGTAAAAGCTCCTTTGAAATCTAGCAACTCTATGTATAATGTGACAGCTTTGTGGCTTTTAAGTGCCGTGGGCCTGCCTTGCATGTGAGTGATTGCCTCCCCCCAATTCCCACCCTGTGCAATTCATTTTCCTGTTCTTCTGCCTGAAATTCCTGGCTCTCTGACTCTTGAACTCCTTGTAACCCCAGACAAGGCTTTTGGATACCCCCTGCTGAATTTATGAACTGTTCCGGGAAGTGTTTCGTATATGATGAGTGCAGGTCTGGGCTGAAAAGTATAATATTGCAAAATGATGGGCAGGATCAAGATTGTCTCAGCTGTGCCTAAATAAAACCGCTGAGAGGAACGACTGGCATTAAAGCGTGGAGTTGGCTGCTGTGTTTTTCCCTTCCTGGAGCAATGCACAAGGCTGTAGGCATTAAATATACTTTTGTTCTTCATCTCTCTTAAATAGAGAAACAACCTCTAAGGAAACAAGTCTTGCAGAAGGCTAAACTGAAAATAAAAGTAAATATCACGGAATCACTGAATGGTTGAGGTTGGCAGAGACCTCTGGGTCCACCTGGTCCAACCCCCCAGCAAAGCCACACAGAGCTGGGTGCTCAGGACCGTGTGTCCATGTGGATTTTGTAGATCTCCAAGGAGGAGTTTCTACATCACCTCTGGGCAGACTGTGCCAGTGCTCTGCTGTCTGCACAGTGCTCAGTTCTTCAGTTGTAGCTCTGACATTTACTGTGGGAGGTTGCGTTTTCACAGGTCTAGAGGGTTAGAAAAATACCCTGCCTTTCACAACTTACAAAACAGTTCATGCTCATCAGAAGTAGGATAACGATTGTCAATTTGTCAGCTCTTATTTGACAGAGGAGCTCAGACTGCAGTGTTAATTAAAACACAAACGGGCAGGGGATAGCAGCATCCAGTTGGGATAGTGATCGTGTAAAGCAGTTCAGTATTACTTATAGCCAAATGAAATGTGGAGAGACTTAAAACAGATGGTGGCAGGGAGAGCTGATAGTGTCCACAGAAGTCACCTGCTCAGAATCACTGTCCATAGCCCACTGAAAACAGTGCAGAAGACCATCAAGTTAGGTCTGGTGCAGAAATTTAGCATGTTTTAGTAATCATTATGAGAAAGGGTCTGTCTTCTCTAGAAATTTGCATGGAAATGGCCTTGATTTAATTTGCTTTGTCTGAGAAAGATGGTGTCTGTCTTGCTATCCACGCAAATTCCCCTCTGGCTTCTATAGGCAATCTGGAAGTGGCAAAGTTACTGTGTACTGTTGTTTCTGCTCACCATGGGTAAATCATACTTTGAAACATGCCTCGCTTCCAAATTTCATTTCTCTCCTTCTTTATTCGTACTTTATGTGTGCGCACACATTCCCAAAGCCATTTCTCCCTGCTTTACTTCTTCGTGACTGTTGTATTTTTGTAGGATTAGAAATGTCCAGTTAATGTTTTTTGTTAGTTTATTTTTGTCAGAGAAATGGAAATATTATGCCTTGAAATGCAGCCTATTGCTTCCAAAACTGGATCATTTGCAGGTTGCCTTTCCCATTCAGATTTAACAACTATGAAATACCTTTCCATAGAGTGAACTACAGCCTGGCAGCTAACAAAATAAAGAAATATCAGAAAAAAAAAATATGTTGTTTAGGCCAAATATGGAAAATACTGGTGTTGGTACATGTGGAGTGTTTCTCTTCTGCTTGGGATCTTTCCTAGACATCTTTTACAAGCAGTGTCTGAAAGGCATGACTTTTTTTCTTCTCATGATTAGAGAGTGCATCCATCCATGTCAGGTCTGGGAACGCATTTCAGTCCTGTGGTACTGCCAGCTGAGCTCTCAGGAAACCCCCAGACTGCCTTGTTTAGAGCTCACGGCAAGTTTATGTCTTGGCTCTCCTCCATAGGCTAGTCTACTAAGGGAGATGTCCTGGCACAACTGTGTTGGCAGCATGTCTGGGTGCATGTGGTTTGCTGCATCTCCCCGTACTGTTGCTGCTGTGGGACAGACTGATTCTTAACCTGAAACAATCATTATTCTGAATAAAAATCCATTTTACAGAATACAGTAGCTGCTTTGGGAGTTGAGGTGGAATGGCTATACTAGAAACCTTGTTCTATTTCAAGTGTAGAGATGTTATTCTGCGACAGCAGGGCTGGAAACATCCCCCATGTAAGCAGGTATCTATTTTATGTTAACACCACTGAGTTTCTTGGTAGCTTTTAATAGCTCCCCTGTTGTTAGAACAGACACTTTTCCAAGTGAAAAGCCAACTTCGTTGTTCATCTCTGCCTGACTTAGCTAAATTTGCTTATAATATTTATTCTCTTCAAACGGGTGTGGTTGTAAGAACAGCAGGTTTAAAACTGCCTTGAAACTCACTTCATAGCCCCTAATCTAACAGTTGCTGATCTATAAATGACAATTCTAGCGTTGTGTGAAAGTACTGTTAAATACTCATTTCTATCATCTAGCACACCGGCATGCAACAAGGTGCAAAGAAACACTACTGCACAGTTTTGTATTCACTGCAATATGGCACTTTCAATATTTAATATGCTGTACTGACTTTATAAATTGCACTTTGTGGTACTGCCAAGCAAGAGGAAAAGACAGAATTGAATTATTCTTGTGAGATATGCTAAGTCTAATTTGCAGGAAAAAAAAACAGACCTTAGGACCTAGATGCATAATAAAGAATTTGGATGTGAGTTTGCCTTGAGTTTTCCTAGGAGAATCCATTTGCTATTGAGACAGCATATCTGTGGTGACATTACATAATTTTATATATTATACATTTACACAACAGGCATGAGCAGCCTCTCTATTATATACTGGGATGCTCAATGGACAAGATAGAGCCAGCTTTCAACAGGAAAAAAAAGGAAAAGAAAAAAAAAAAAAAGGAGGAAAGGGAAAAAAAAAACAAAACTTGAGGTTGAACTGTCACTGACAGTCACCAGATCAGACCAAGTCACTGTACTGACTTGGTGGAGGTGTGTGGTCCTCTTGTGTTAGCTGCCTCAAGAACTGACACAGGCAGTATCCATGAGGGGACCACTCCCATCCCAGCTGTGGGCAGGCTGCTTAATTCCTAGGCTGCCTTGTGATAGCAGCCTCCTCTAAACAGTGAGTAGAGAGTGGTTAGTGGGGCCAAATGCCTGTGAACCCGCAGGCCTGCAAGGCTCGGCAGCCATCTTTGCTCTCCCCAATGGACTGAGGAGGGTTAGGATCCACTGACGGCTCTCAGCATCCAGCTCTGAGCTTGTGATTTGCTGCAGGCAGCCCCATGCAGAGATGGGCAAGGAGCAGGTATGTGGCAAAAGGGTCCCCTGAAGGGTACAGCATCTGCAGTGACTGTATGAGGAGAGTGGCTCATGCCGAAGAGCCTGCAGCAGGTGCTGCTGAGTTCCTGCTTCTCCTCCCACATGTCTGAAAACCATTGAGGAACCAGGCAGTTCCTCTCCTGTGCCAGAACCAGGTTTTGGGCAGGTTGCCTACTGGATGTTCTGATTTCCAGGAGGCCACAAAGGGACAGGCTTTCAAAGGCTTTTAGAATCTCAAATTGTGGAGAACTGAGGAGAACATGAGAAGGGCCTAGCTGTGTCACTGCCATTGTGTGGGCACACCAGGCTCAGCCATGCCATGTGCTGGAGCTGGCACCTAACCCAGGACAGGCTGGAAGTTCAGCTCCCTCTGAAATCCTGAACTCCTCTGCTCTGAAAACCCATCTGAGATGCAATTCTGGGCACCCACAAACCACCAGCTGCCTTTCCCTAAGCCTGTAGACACATAGTGCTTCCCACGGTGGAAGCGTCCTTCCCAACACTGCAGGACACTGCAGAGCAACTCACTCCTCCTCTGAGCTGCGAGAGGGCCCACAAAACCAAAATTTCTGTCATTGTGCTTGGATGTGTCTAAAACTGTGGATTCTTACCACTCTCTTTATCTATTTCTCTGAAAGTAATGAATTCCAGGGATTAATTTTTAATCCCTTTTAATTTTCTGTTTATTAACTTTTTTCCCTCGTCTCTTTTATTTTTAGAGTAAACTGGAGTTGTTTAAGTTTTCAAATTGATTCACAAAAGATTTGAGGAGGGAGGAGGAAGGAAATAGATCCATGCCTGTAATTCTAGTATTAAATACTGTTTGAAAATTAAGTACATGAGATCAGTTATTTATGAGGTATATTAAAAAAAAAATAAAAAAAATCCTTCTTCCCTCAGCACTCTGCTTTAGGCCACATCCCTGTTTTAGGATCCAGGGGGGCTTTCAGCACCTGGAACTGAATATGTCTGATGGCTGCCCTTTGGGTTTTTTCCATCTAGCCTCTCCTAGATGACTGGATTTAAAGAACAGCCGCAGTACAGGTTTGACAAACCAACAGAAAGAGCGAATGGTGCACAAGCTGTAGAGGAAATTGCTCTGGCTTGAGACTATGACATCTCCCCCCGCTCCCACCACTAGACAAAAATTACTTAGCTTGGCAAAGCAGATAAGCACACCCACTGAGAGACTTGTGATTAAAATGTCACCTTCTGGTGAAGTCTTTAACAATGCTGGCTGAGTAGTTTATTAAAAGAAAAAAAAAAAACAAACACAAAAACACCAAAGTTATATACCCTGCTTTTTAGTCCACTAGAATGACAATTGATTTTTGCTTATTTGTGCATTCAGGGCTTGAATCTGAAGGGGAAAGAAAAAAAAATGCAAAAAAAGCATAAGAAATTACTTCCTCTGGCAGAATGCCAGTATTTTTCATCTGTAAAGCATTTTCCAAGTGACTTATCTAATTCTTGCAACATCCTGATGAGGTAGGCATTATTTCCCTACTTTACAGATAGCAAAATTGGGCAGAGAGTCAGTGAGGAGCCACCCTGGGCTGCCACCAGGGGAGTTCAGGACACAGTTCTCCTTCCTCCTTCGCAGTTTCTTCTTTTGACTCAATGGGTAGCAATGACCCTGGGGCTACAACAGCCCTCCTACACTTGGGAACAGGCAGAAGTTGAAAAGCCTGAGTCCTGCCTACCCAGCACATTGGCCTTCACCACTGATGTGCATGTGGAAGCCATTGCAAGTACAAAGAAAAGCACAGTTACCTTATATTCCTTCCTCCAAGTCATGGTCTGCTATGGAATCTAGGTTCCTAGAAGCCATCTAAGAAGAAGATACTGGGGCTACTGACTGCACACACATGCATGCACTCACATCTCTCCAGCAATGCTAGGTCAGAAGAATATATACATAGCAGTCAATGAACTATATATATGTGTGTTAATACGATTCAGTGCATTGGGGGCAATGGCAAGTTCTGAAAAAAACACTTAGATTTAAATGACCATTAGGCCTCTCTAACCTCCTCATGAGTAAAATGTGTTGGATGTTTTTTCTCAGCTGACTCTACTTTGTATAATAAACCTTCATTCCATCACCACTACTTTTGACTATAATACATAGGTTAAACTAGGATACCTCATTACATTGGGATGTGCAATACACAATCAACAGAGCAGTCGTCTGAGCTGAATAATCTGAATACAAGTAAAAAGAGCAAGTGAGCTTAAACAGTAATATACTCCGATTTACAATATAAGCAGAACAAGTAAAAATATTGCTCCCCATCTGATCTTTTTTTTTCCCCTCCACCACTGCTGTGCCTGTAAAGTTGGCTTGTTTAACTTGGATGCCCTAAAAAATAAGAACTTTGCCTCTTGGAAGCTCATAAAATGATACTAGAAAAAGTTTTCTGACAGCTGATCCACACAGACTGCAGTCATTAGACAACTGGAACCGTTCGAACAGAGAACCCTTTCACAGAGCTGTGGAGAAATAGAAAGAAATAGCCACTTCACGTATCTCAATGCTGTTTCTGAAAATGAGGGAGGGAAAAAAAAGGCAACATATTAAGAGTCTTTGTCACTGTCCATTGAGCCATACATATCTGCCAACTTTTTGAACCGCGGCCCCCAGTCACTGAGGTAATCATAGTCCTGGTCTCCGTCTGTAGTCACCGACTCCAAGGAGCTGAGGGACTCTGCCACAGAACCATTACCTTCGTATGCGTAGGTCGCTAACGAGTCATACGGGGGAGCTGCTGGGTCTGTATCATTCTCCTTTAACCTTTGGTTAATGAAATCTCTGACATCCGTGTTATCTCGGGCTGTTGCAGTCCGCCGTGGCATAAAAAGCGTTTCTGGCACAATGTCTCTGCGTAATTTATTATCATCTATGGCTTCGGGATTCCTCAGCGTGCCGATATCAAATGCCTGGGTGTCTTCCTCTCCACCACCTTCATCATTATAACTGACAATGTTGTCTCTGATGTCTTCTTTGGAAATAATCAAAGGCTCTTTCTTCCTTTGCCGTCTCAGTGCTGCAAACAACACCACTGTAACTGGAAACAAAAACAGGGGAGAGAGGAAGAGAAAAGTTAATCCCCCAACTCCATTAAAGCCCAGATGAAGTGCTGAGCTAGGGCTTAAATTCTAAGTTTGAAAAGATGTTTTGCAAAACTGCAAATATGCACGTCAGGTTTTTAGACTACGCTTCTTCTGCTTGTGAGCACTATGAGAGATGTTGTGGCATAAGTGTGCAGCAGACAAAGGAGATGTCAAGCTGGTAAGTAGCTGAGCACTGTCTTCTTGTCAGCAGGCCTATTTTTACCCAGAATTATATAGCAACTCTGTTGCTTGGAGAACGGAGGTAGTTCCATGAGAGCTGGGAAGAGAGAAACACCTGCACCAAAACATGTTATATGTGTGTTATATACCTTGAACATCTGGGATGAGATGAAACTTGTGCTAAGGACAAGACTAGCGTCTACTGGGCTTAACAAAAGGTTAGCAAAGCAGTAGTTCAAGTCCTTCCTTCTCTGGCAGAGTTTAGGATATGGGATGGATTCTCAACTCACTCCAAGTCCAAGTTTATTTCATTAACTTTCCTGGCATGCTTTTACAATGGATACCGTGTTTTAAAGTGTATAGCTTGCCTTATAAAATATATAACTTAAAGCCTGTGACATATGAGATGTTGTGATATGGCAATGGCTTTATTAAATCTGTATTTTATACTTTTCATTCTAATGTGAGTGTATATATGTAATTTATTCAGAAGGCAGGAATTCTTTCAAAGGCCCTGATCCAAACCTAAATAATTTTACTCAATAATGATCCCTGGAGAAGTGTGCATAGAGGGTAGGAGGTGATACGTTCAACATGTTATTTCTTTTAGAAGCTGATTTCAGATTTCTTAGCTGGATTCTACTTTGAGATGGTAAATGACCAAATATTTACAAATGAACAGCAGCAAGGAGCAGGGATGTATTACTGCTTGGTAGTCTGAAGTCCACAGTGCCCAATATTTCAGCTCTGCTGTGCAAACTCGGAGAAAAAAAAGACAGATCTTGCTGTCTTTATAGTTCTTTCTGAGCAAAGCAAAACAAATCAGAAAGTGCCTAAGCTCATTGATATGAGACGATAAGGTAGATCAAAGTTATCTTTCATGTCAGCTGTATTTCTAAAACTGTATTTCTAAAATGGTGTGTGAGTCAAAGCACAGTAACAGACTTCTTTTTTTTTCAGTCCCTTCCTTGATTTGATTGCCTGTTAAGAGCAATGCCAAGGACTGAGGACATCCCCCTCCAAAAAATTTTAGTCTATTGAAACTTAGTGTCTCTTGACAGACAAAAATCTGCTTTTTGTTGTCCTTGTTTGTTTGTGGGTTTTGTTATTGTTGGTCTTTTTCTTTATTTGTTTTTAATGATGGGCTTCCATGGAGAATGGCTTAGAGCTAGATGCTATCTGTAGGTGTGCTGAAGCATTACTTTTCTCTCTTTTTGACTGCAGAGAGATTCCAATACGATAGTTTAAGTAGGAAAATATGCTAATTCTTATTGTATATTTACCATAGGATTACTGTGAGTAAGAAAGAGCATCTGTTAATAGGAGTCAAAAAGAAACAAGTAAGGTGGGGAAACTGAAAGAAGAAGAATGGTTCAGATGGCAAAAACTTTGGGTTTACATCCCAGTGATAATTTGTTTCTGGTGTCACATAAAGACCCTAGCTTGAATGACGCTTATTTGTGTGGCTGTGCTATATGGGAGAACTCTTGTCCTTATGAGCATAGAGCTGTGATATATAAAAGAGGGCTAGGAAAATGTCTATGTTAGAGAACAGAGGTAGCTGGAGTAAATTTTGGAGAACTTGAAAAATGGAGACAATTTTGAATGTGCTCCTATTATAAGGCTGTCAAAATTATCTGAGAAAGCATAGGATTGATAGCTTTTACACGGAAGATTTCATTAACAACAAAAAATGTGTTATACAGAATATTCTAGAATGATACTTAATAATTATGTCGCATCTCTGATACTTGGATTTTCTTATTTGCACTGAACTTGTAGACACACACACACACACACACAAAAAAAAAAAAACAACACCAACAAATAATAATAATAATAAAAAAAATTCAACATTAGATGTTATACATTAAAGTACATCACCCCTATATGCATGTCAGTTTTTAGCAATATCTGTGGCCTCCTGATAAGCCACTAGACCTACTCAATCTGAAAATAAACCTAGCACTTTACAGGCACTTTTTGTTGCTGCTAAACTTTAAGCTGTGGTTCAGGTCTGCCCATAGTATTGTTTTTCACTCAGTAGTGATTGCACATGCAAACCTTGCAACCAGCCTGAAAATAGAAAATTATATAGCTGAGTTAATTGAAAATCTGCTTATGGTGCATGGTGGCGTGAGCAGTAATTGACATAAAGTGCTGCTTAGCACACAGAATCAATTATTTTCGATTGACATAAAACAGGAAATCGTTTAATGTCAGATTGATATTAATGAGCACAGTTGTATTAACTAGTGCAAGACTATCTGCAGCATTAGATTGATTTCTTTTTCTGGAAAGGAACTTGATACAAAGTGAGCTCAACCCCTAAAGGCCATGATATCATGTTTTGAAAAATAAATTTAATGGCAAATTAAGGTTCAGATTGTTTTTGTAGGAATCTTTTCTGAAGAGATGATAGCGCTTATCTGGGCAAGCCATGATTATATTGTTGAAGTTTGAGTGCCACTGTCTGGTCTTTGATTCATCACTGGAGGGAGAAATCATTTGTCAACAGTAATGCTCATGGTGATGAGCATATGGTGATGAGCATGTCTGAGGAAGATACAAGTGTAGTAAAAACAAGTGGAATCACTAGGGAATATCTTCTCCCCTGCTTGCCCCTAGTGCTATGACATTGGTCTGATTCCCTTCTTTTCTGGTCAGATGCTAATCGTGACTAATAAAGTCCCCCTGAGGACTGACTGTGGTGCATTGTACAATTCTCCACAGATTCATAGGGCCAATGGACATGTCTCATTTTTGCTGAACAGGAGGAGTGGAATCTGCATGAGAGGACTGTGAGAGATGCAAACTTGCCTTATTTTTCAATTAATAAAAAAAAAGCTGACCACCTGTAAATGCTGTAGCCAGAGATCTGCACGTCCTTGAGGTGTTAGAATGCTTTAGTAGCCACCTCATTTCAGTATCCTTTTCCAGGCAACAGAAGCACCATGTGTGACTTGTTTGTCCCTAGGTTAGACATGGGAACATAATTGTTTAAAACTAAGTTATCTGGACCCCTTCTGAGATCAACAGGAAGAGACACTGCAGTGTGGATGGTCTCATCCACCTCAAATACTAGTAAGGGGATGGGATGGACGGCTTTCTGGAGGTGCCTGTTTCTTTCCATTGAGCAAAGGGTGCAGCCCTGCTGTTTCATCTTGCTTGGACGTGTCTAGCTTTTAGACAGCTAAGATTAGGTAGGATGTATTCCATACACCACATCGCCTGCATCCCTCAGAGGAGGAAATACAATAATATAAATGTCAGATAAGACATGGGTGCTTCTGCTTTGTTCTTTTTCTAGCCTTGGTATAACCACTTGCAGCAATAGAAAATAAGCCGCTGACATCTGTGATACCGACCGCTTTGATCTGAAAGTTTTACCCCCTTGCCCCATTTTTTTTGAGGTGAGCCTTTTGAATTTCTTAATTGTTCTGAAAGTATTAAGGAGAAAAAGTTTCCATGTGGTTTGGTGGGGTTTTTTGTTGGGTTTTATGTGTGTGTATATTTGAAATGCTCAAAACCAGTTCAACCACGTAAAGAACAAAATACCTCTGAGCCACTTACCAAGTAATATAATGATACAGAGAAGAATGGCAATAAGAGCCCCAGTGCTAAGACCAGTAGGATGAATCAAGGCTTCCGCATTGCAGGACAGCATCTTTCCTCGATGGTCGCAAGCACATACCCGAATAGTCACTGTTTCAGTGCTGCTCTGGATAGGATAGTCGTTGTCTGATATTACCACTGGCAAAAGGTAGGTACTCATTTCATGCCGGTTATATCTGGTTTTTCGGGTGAAAATCCCTGCTGTGTTGTCTGGAATCATAAAGCACACATTTTATCTTCTCCTGAGGACTGAAAGCAAGAGTGAGATAAATAAGAAAAGTCCTTCTAGAAATTCACCTCTGTTGTCCTGGAGTGTAAAGTTTGAGCTGCTGGCTGCCTCTGGAGCTATGCTGAATGAAAACTGGTGTCCACTGTAAGAGTCATCTTTATCAACAGCACTCAGTGTTTGTATCAGCTGAAACAATAAGAACAAAATTATCTTCAATGTCAGTGGACCTATGCTTGCTTATGATTTTACTAGTTTTTTTTGTTTTTGCTGCTTTAATGTAGCTGATGCTGCTATCGTACGCATAACAAAAGCAATGCGTGTGCTACTGATGCTGCTTCAGATCACCAGCTATTGTAGCTCAAACCATTAGCCAATAACATAATGAATTTGAATGTTGGCAGGAAAATCACATAGACTTTGAGAGCAGGTTTGGGTTGAGGCCACTCCAGCTGGGTAGAAAGCTTTGCATGTGACAGGCAGCAGAAATGAAAGATGAGACAGTCCAGTCTGGCTACATATTCATCTAACCAAATCCCACGTCACTAGGATTGTTTGGCTGACTCTTCCAAATTATGTGCTACTTTGAACCATTTAGTAATAGTGCTGATAGAGTGAGAGTTATCTGGCAGAAAATAATTATCTCACAGACAGGACCTGTAATAGTTTTTGAAGGAGACAGTGGAGGTGCCTGAATATAGCAGAAAATCACAGAGGGAAAATGAATCAGAGATAACAAGGCACAGTACAGAAAACAAGTGTAAAACATAGTATCATATTAGCTGCAAGAATACTAAGTTATAATCAGATGCTGTGCAGCCACTGTTTAGTTTAATTTTGCCAAACTGACACTGATGCAGTGCAAGGTATATCTCTTGATGAGGTGGTGCAAGAGAAGTAGCAAACTCAATTCTTTTTGAATATTTTCTTAGTACAAGCACACAACACACCTGTTCTGCCTTTGCATTTTCACAGACAAAGGTCTCATAAAACATGGCAAACTCTGGAGCGTTGTCGTTTACATCCAAAACCTTAATGAACACTGGGACACGGCTACTTTGTTTTGGGTTGTCTGAAATGATATAAACAGAAAAAACAGAGATGTTATTTAGCCCAGTATAGAAGAAAAGAGCAGATTTGGGGGCTCAGTGCCTTCATTTCTTTCTTGTTCATTATTTTCTGTGAATTCCTGGGGAAATACATTGTGAGATGAGTTCCACAAAAGTGGGCTGTATTATCATGCTCTGATTCTGTGTAAACATTACAGTTAATAGTGGGTAGGAGTTCAAGGTTTGCCAGTTCCTTTGGACATTCCAAACATGATTACGAATGTATGTAAAATATCTATAAAAACATAATGCCGGAATTAAATGAAATCTATTAGCCTGCTTGGTGGTAACAGTGTTCTCAGAACATATTCCCTTCCTTAACTCTGAAACAGGAAGGCTGAATATTCATGAAGACGGGGTTGCGGGTTTTTTCCTCTCCACCTATAAGAGGCAATATTCCCTCCCCTGCAAATCTCATGACAGAGTTTCTTAAGCTACCATGATTACCATTACTATACATAAATAATAACCACTGCTGTGATCACAGGCATTTTCTAATCTTCTGTGGATTGATTTGGCTAATATTCTAGAGTTGATTTTAAAACATATCAGCTGCAGAACACCGGCTTTTTTTTTTTTTTTTTTTTTGGTTTAAGGACTTGGTAGGATCAAGAGATTGAATTTGACATTGAATTACTGAGCATAAAGTACTGATAAAAATACTGTTATCCTCATAGACAAAAATGAAAATTATTGGAAGGGCAGCACATTGTGCAGACCATTCCTTTTCCTGCTGGACTACAAAGGAGACAGATCTTCATCAAAAAGATATTCAAAGTAGGAAAGAAAGGCAATGGGCAGCAACCTTGTCTGAGAGGCACGAAGGAAGAAACAGGCAAGACTTTGAGACAAAAGGACACAAAGGGACCGTCAGCTCCTAAACGGTATAAGACCCACCCCCAAACAAATCTGTCATCACTAATCAAGAGTAAACCAAGAGACATTTCCAGATTTGATCAGTGTCCCATGTCCTCCATATGATGCAAAAATGATCCAGGACAGCTCACCTAATACTGACCGTAGTACTTGGGAGCGTGTGGGAGTGTGGGAATGAAATCTATGAGGGAATGAGTGAGGCTGAAATGACATTTATTTAATATAAATACCCACCTCCTCCCATTCATGAGGACTCGCACTGAGTTTTGCTACATTAATTTCCAACCCATAATAAATATAGTTTATTAATACATTTTAATCTATGATCCAAGTGAAAAAAAAACAAACAGTGGAATAAAATATAGATCTACGAGTTTGCATGCTTCTACAAGCATTCATTATAGTAGCTTGTTGAGTTAAGCTTTAATAAAAGCCCTATTACTGTATTTATCAAACTTTTATAAATTTGAAAATACATTCTCCAAAATTGGCACCGTATATTCGTATTACAGAGCTCAGTCATTTGGACAAAATACTGCACTTTAAAGCTCCACAGCCCCATTGAAGTTAATATGATTCCATTAGGCATAAAACACTTTCTAATATAAACCACAGGGCTGAATTCATTCAATGTATAAAATATCTATGTACAATATGGACTAGGCTGAATTTTATGCTAAAATACATCAATACAAATGTTGAATTTTTATAATAGGCAGAAATCAAATTACTCATTTGAATTTGCAGGGCTACTTGCAAGACTATTTATAAGGGCATACCTTTCTAAAAAATGCATTCAAATATATTGCCAAATGTGTTTCTTTTCCTCCCAAAAATTACAATTGTTTTCTTTCCTGCTTTTTTGAACTGTTAACTACATATTTTCATTTTACTTCAAGGTGCTTAAGATCCCCGCAATTTAAAATGAGAGTATAATAAATAGAAGCTATATAAAAAGCAACATATTCCATAGATGGGAGCCCTTTTTTTTTTATTATTATTTCATGGAAATTTGACTTGAAATATGTTTATACATTATAAAACCCTTTTTGTCTTCTTTCAAATTATTTTTTGCAAAAGAATTGGAGTAGATTAATTTCTTTTGCATTATCCTTCAATTACTACTGAGCTCCTTCTCCAAAGAAAAGGTTCCATCATATGAAACAGACAGATCTGCTTAAAATCCAGCTCTATAGCGGTATGTTTTATGTTTACCTATCAACTGCTAAACACTTTTTTTCTGAATGCTGCTCCGATGTTCTGCCGATGTTGATTTACCTTTAAGTGTTCAGTAAAGGATATTTATTTTAAAACACCCTCAGAACTGTCTCTGGTGAGCTGTGATTCTGCAGCTGTGAGTCAGGAGCGCTGTGCACTGAGCTTCATTATCGGTTTGCCTCTGACTGTGGCAGATGTAGCGATCCCGTGTTTCATGAAGCAATTGTTTGCGACATTCAGAGCATAGCTCTCAGGACTGCTGAGCAACTGCAGCTCATACAAACAGGAGAACATTAAAAAATGCAGCTCTCTATGCTTACTGATAATTTTAGAATATTCAAGGCAAAACAACTTCTGTATTTCCATTTGTTTCGTACCATAAAACAAATTTGTGAACAGTCATCACTGAAAGGTGTTTCTCTTTATGACTTTAGCACGCCTTTGCATCCATCTCTGCGTGTGTCCTGCCTGTAACTGGCATGGATACTTCCTTTAGGTTACTTCTTTAGTAATCTAAATTATCTAAATTGTGTTACTGAGAACAACTAATGTTAGCAGAATGGGATTTAGCAAGCCTTGCTAGAAATGTTTTAGCCAGGAGCATTAAGCAGTGGTGTTTTCCAGTTTAGTCTCTTGAGACTAAAATTAGTGTGGTAGCCTGGATCAGACCAAGGCTTGTTTTAGTAGTAGCTGCTTTTCAGCCAAGAAAATTGCCTTTGGAAGGCATCTACCCTAGTTATGCCAAATTTGGTCTAGGCTCAGAGATGCAGGGCCTGGGAAGACTGTTGCAGCCTGCAATGTTTCAGACTAAAGAGGAACTGTAATTAAGGCAGAAACTTGTTTCAGACTCAGAAGGTTTAGCTGAGAGCATTTGGCCCAGTAGAAGCTCTGCCCTAAGGGAAGGAGGCAAGGACTGATACAAGTATTTCATATAGTTACTAGCTTGGTTTTCAGGTACTACACAGTTTGCTGTAGTGCATGTTATTTCAGTTCCACTGGGATCAAAGTAAGTGTGCTTCTTGGTATTCTTTCCTTTTTAGGTGTTTATTTTTTCCCTCCTCTCCTATCCAGGAGCACAGTCTCTAGTGTACAACTCTTGACCCTAGACCACTCCTTCAAAAGACTTAACAGAAACACAAGCATCTGGCTAACAGTCAGCTAGAAGTCAGTGTTGGGTGTGCAGAAACCACATACCTGGCAAAAAAAGGTGCAAGCTTTCAAGAGAGAGAGAAAACTATTAAAAATAAAAAATAAAAAAAATCCTGTAGGCCCTAGTGCATTGGTTTTATGTGCACAAGGCCATCTGTTCACCTCACTACTATCACATGTATCACAACAGTTTTCAGCTTAAAAAAAAACAAAACACAACAAAACAAACAAACAAACAAACAACAACCCTACAGAGTATCGAAAACTGGAGTCAAGTACCACTTAGTTACATTCTTCTCAGCATTCAGCAGCTGAGTGAGCCATACACACACATACACCAAAAATGAGAAAGTAGAACTTAAAAAGCCATTTAGCCTCTGGGACTAAGAACTGGTAATACTAGATCTATCTACCATTCTGCCATGCTTCAAGTTGTGCCAGGGTAAGTTTAGTTTGGATATCAGGAAAAACTTCTTTACAGAAAGGATTGTTAAGCACTGGAATAGGCTGAGTCACCATCCCTGGATGTGTTTAAAAACCATTTGGATGTGGTGCTCAGGGACATGATTTAGCAGAGGGTTGTTAGAGTTAGGGTAGTGTGGTTAGGTCATGGTTGAACTCGATGATCTTTGAGGTCTTTTCCAACCTGAGTGATTCTATGATTCTATGATTCACTGTCATAGGCAGTGAGAGTCTGCAAACAGGAATGGAACTGTATTCTGTAATGTGCCATATGTTCATAGGTGGTGCATTAAAATAAAGA
>PPHD01001927.1:0-39003 GCA_002909625.1 Bambusicola thoracicus
GTCAGCGGCGGTGCCAGAGGGAACCATGGAACACAGCATGCAGCCTGCAGCTCTGAGACTGGCAGCGGCGTGCGAGCTGGTGAGACTTCAGCTCTGCCCTTTCCTTCCCCCAGCAGGTTGCTGGCTAAAGCGGGTTACTTAAGCAGGAATAATACAGTCACCATGTGACGCCGTCTGCAGTGCTCAGAAGCCTGGCATGTTAAAGAAGGAAACGTACTGACTTTCAGGTCTGTGGCCCTGAAGCAAGAAACAGATCACTGAGTTAATCCCATGCTTTCATCTCTTCTGAACGGTGCACGCTCTTAAAAATGCTGTTGCAGAAGTGATGGCAACCCTTGCCCTGCTGTGGCACTTACAGCACCGGCAGCATCAGGCAGACGCTGCCACCCCGCTCCCCACACTGCTCACAGGTCCCTTGTTTCTCCTTGGCTGCTCTCAGTTCCCAAGCAGAATTAACCACAGCCCTTTTACTCACTTGTATCACAAATCTTTTTCCAATATTTCTGTTGGTCTATTTTCCTTGTTGTATATCCTTCTGCCTGCTTTCGACAGTGTTATATTTAATCAGATTTTCTTCTTCCAGAATGCTGGCTGTGAAGGTTATGTAAAACTTCCTGCTTTATTTCTTAGTAGAATAGGTGCAAACTGTATTCTCCAGGTGCTCAGCTTGTAAGTCATCCTTTGAGAAAAACCCTCTCTGTAAACTCATCCCCGTGGATGGTTAACTTGAAACCAAGTATGCGTCATCATTTTGGATTCCTCCTCTTGTTTCGTGTTGCATTGTTTCACTCTTGTTCTCATTTGCTATGGATGGAGAAAAAAACGTCCCAGATCCTCAGAGGCACTTAGACATCAGACTTCTGAGACGTTGGCAGTCACACTCCCAGGAGCTGGGAACCTTCCAGAGTCTGGGCCTTCCACTTCTGTCTTCAGTAAAGCAAGTATAATTTAGGAATGTGTACCAAGAATGTGCTGTATCTGAAGGGGTATAAATTATGAAACCAAGGATTGGTGCCAGGAATCCTCAATTTTGTTCTCATGGAGCTTCATGACCGAAAGCTTCATAACAAAAGCAGAGCTCGGTCTTCTATGGATTTCTTTGTGGTTTGCATGAGTGCTATTTCCATCTTTGGCTCCAGGGATCTGTTTCCGTTGGTTTCTGCACATTATTCCAACCTCTACTATCAGTGTGTTTATTAGGTTGTCCAGAAGATGTCAGGTATTAGAGTTGATTTAGATATTGGTGTTATGGTCTTAGCTGTCGAATTTAGGATGGAATAGGAAGGAACCATTTCTCAAAAATGACCCCAATATAGTCTACATAATAGTTGTTGTCTTTCAAAAAGCTGCACAAAATCCACTTCCTTTCCAAACCAATTAAGTGACATCTTTATCCACATAAAATACTTGCAGGTTCCCTTGGGTTCTAGGAGATGAATATTGAAAACAGGATGCGTACATATAAAATCAGATGAACAGGATTTTTAATGAATGGGGAAAAAAACCACCTTACCTAAGTGTGTTTATTGGAAAATCCTTCTTATCTATTTTTTTTTTTTTCAGCTTTGTATTGTAGCATCTGACAGTATTTAAAGAGGTGGGATTTTGTAAGCAAACTTACGACATGAATCCCTTACGCTTCTTCATCCTGATGAAAAGAGGCACGAACTATGGGCTTAAATGAAGTCTGTGAAAGCAGTCCTTTAAACACAAGTGTTGCTTCACAGCAGTGAGACAAAACCAATTCATCGCATGGAGGATGAGCCCCACAGGCGGCTGTGTCTCCCCTGCCCTCTTTCAGGCCAGATTGCTGCTTGGCCGGGCTCCCTGGCAGGGCTGTCTGCTGCTGCACTCTGACAGTTGCTGGCTGCCGGTGAGACGTTCTCACCAGGCTGTTCCAGCCACTTCTGCCTTGCCTGCCGAAATCATGCTTGCGCAGAGCTCAGCTGGTGTGGGTGAGATCTTTCCTATATACTAGATATGTATCAAATAAGGTGACTGAGGTCTAAGGACAGGCAAACAGCCAAAGCCTGAAAGGATTTCCAGTTTTGCAAGTGTAGCAATGCTCTGAAACACCAGTCCTTTGGGGTCCAAACACTGAGGCATGAAGGCACGTTAACACATCCAGCAGAAGCAGTATTCTCTGAACAGCCATCAAGCATCCAGCTGTTTGCTACTCAGAATAAGCCTGTTCCTACTCTGAAGGAATAAAATTGAAGTGATGTTGAAATAAAGCATGTGGAATAATCTGACAGAAGGGTGGAATGTATGAAGAGGGAAGATGAAATATCACTAAATTAGCAGTGCAGAAACAACAAGGCTATTTCAAGTGGGGATGCAGGTAGGGACAGTGCAGGCCTGCAGTGGTTCATAAATACCATTCACTCATATGAATGTGCCAGAGGTTTTGATGAATGTTTTCAATCTCTCCTGTTCCCTGTGTTTCCCACTGTTTCATGATAAATCAGCCACTGATAAACAGTGGTTTGTTTCATTTCTAAGCAACAGAAGCTGTTAATCTTGCTCCTTTCTAGTATGAAGATCCACTTTCCCTGAATGTGACAGACCAAATCATTAGTTGAATAAGTAATAGGATAGCAATATTAGTCTAAAAAAAATGTGCATATTAAATGCTGTTTTTCTTGGATAGATCTTGTTCACACTGCAGGAATTCTGGCTCTTATTGACAGGTATCAGAACTGTGAATGAATGATGCAAGGCTGGCTTAGCCTTGGCTCTGTTGTGAGAGCTGCAAAGCAAAGGGAGCAAGAATCTTTACACCCCCACTGGCCATCACAGTGGAGGCTATATGAACAAATTCTTCTATTGCACAAAAATATCCAAATATGTTGATTCACCATCCTGAGTCCATTAGTATAAAAGCCAGGAAAATAAAAGCAAACATTTCTCCTTTAAGTTTACGGTTGCCTTTATTTGCACCAGTTATTAAAAGATTTCCTGAGGAAAGAAAATAGCTGTTACCATTTGCCTCTGATTGTTTGAAGCATTAACATGGTAAAACCATCCACATCTTAGAACCATTTGTATTTTGATTCTTCATGTATTGGTGTCCATAACATTATATGGAACGCCTATTGCAAAATTAAATTCACTTTAATGATGTCTGAATGTATTTAGTAGACCTGTATAACAAAATCTGCTTGCAATATTAAAAGAATTTTATTTCCATTTAAAAATCTGTTGCCATAGTGACCAATCACAATTTCTTCAGTAGCCTTGTCTAGGAATAGGATGTAGGCTTTATTTTTGCTTTGCTTTTACTTCCTTTCTGCAGGCCAAGCCCTCATTTAGCTATTTTTTATTCTTTTCATGTTCTATCTTTTTCCAACCATATTCTCAGTTAAGTCAGTAAGAGGTTGGATTGAGATTAAAACAAAGGTTATGACTTCGGCTCTTCCTGTCAGTAATTGTGTGAGAACCAGAAAGACAAAATGCTGCACTTTCTGTGATTTCTCTGTCATCAACAGAGCATGCTAATCTAGAATAAGAAAGAGTTCTGAAGTATCAAAAGCCTTGAGATACTGGTGCCTTTTAGTATCAATATAATAGTCGTGTCAGAGGTCTGGTGAAATGCATCTAAAGCTATCTAAAATTGAAAAGCACCTGGAGGACAGCCTTGCTATTTCAAGAAAACACTTTATAACCAGCCTTTAACAATATCAACCCACTTATCATCCAGTCACAGCCCTAATCTTGTCAATAATGTACTTCCCTTTGAGAAACGGTAACCTGAAGTGTTGTTTATATTCCTGCTTGAGGTATATCTTCTCCCAAGGAATAACAGTCTGAAGGGGCCTTTGAAACACTCTATCCTCTCCTCTTGAGGCTGCTGTATGATTTTTGCACATGGAGAGGTGTGGGAACGTTTCTGAAGCAACAGTATATAGGCAGGAGAAGATGCAGTTATTCATTTTTTGCTATCACCCTTCTCAAGACCAGACTTACGTGTCCTTGACAAAACATAAGAAGGCATATGCAGCAGAACAATGCTCTAATCAGACAAGAAAACTTTCTTCTTCCTTTGCCCAAATATCCACCACATAGTCATCTGACTACAGCGTTTGTCACATCACCTTCTGGGAGGTTGTGGAGATGTCTGTAGGATGCAACTCCACCTGCCTGGAATTGTCAAAAACATATTAGACACATTCTGGAAATACTAATTTTTTTCCACAAAGTAAAAGGTGAGCTGAAAATAACTTGTTCCTGAAAAGGGTATCTTTGCTGCAGAATCTGTTATTAAATGCATGCCAGAGCACTGAGGGCACCAATAGCCCTGTCTGTCCTTGTCCTCTGAGGTGTCCCTATCTGACCAGGCCCAGGACCCCACGTCAGCCCTGGTGCTGTCAGCTCTGCCCAGTGAGGCCACACAGAATTGGACTCCAGCTCCCCACAGCCCTGCCCTGCCATAGGCCCCACCAATGGGACCCATGGTGGGCCCATGTCCCTGTCTGTCCCCAAGGAAGTGCCCCATGTCCAGCGCTGGGCCTGCCCCACTGCATGTGAGATGCTCTATCCTTGCCAAAGTGCTGGGGTAGCATGGGCTGCCAGGCCACAAATCCCATGGTGACCTCACAGTGACATGAGAACAGCCTCAGGGGCTCTTTGGGTGATGGAAGAGAGAGGTCCCATCTTCATCCAGGATATGGTTTTCCTCTGATCTTCACACTTTCACACGTGCTGGAACTTGCCCACACCAGCCTGAGGCTCTGGCTGTCATCTTGGCTCCTTCTAATTCACATCAGTGGCGTTATTGGCTAAATGGAAAAGATCTATGTGGCTTGAGTAAATTCCTTGCACCAATTAATCGGGAGAGATATCTTCAATCTTCAGCGCAAGAATCAGTTTTATTTTGTTTAAAATTCAGACAACAAAAATTTTTGGACAGTGTTTTCTTCTGCTCGAAGTTCAGACACACTGCAACCAAGTATCTGTTAGGAGATCTGTGGTGCCATAGCAGAGCTGTCCTAACCTGCATAAATCCTGTGCAGATAAGCTTCAACAGTGTATTAACCATTACTATCTGGGAGCAACTATGTGGGAGTATGCCAGAAGAATAAACAGATAATACATTATCTGGACTGTTAATGAGTAAACTAAATTAGTGGTACCTTGTAAGGGCCATATGCAACAAAGTACAAGTGATGAGCACTAAAGCTAAGGCAGGAGCATGTGTAACCCAAGAGAGTGTGTATGGGAGAGTAGGTAATGGCACAGTAACAAATATTGCACAACCTCCCATGTCAGTAGCACACTTTTCTGAGTGTAGAGTAAATGGAAACAACAATCTGGTTGCTTCAGTGGTTGAATCTGAAAAGGCAAGCCATCTGTGAAGCCTAACAGGGAAAGACTTAATAGCAGTAACAATTCCTGTGAAGTTAATGATAACCCAAACAAGCTGCACTCAACATGAGTGTGCAAAAAGTTGATACAAAGATTGGAAGAATATAATATTGCTTAAATTTGGTTAAGCTTTTTCACCTGCAGAAACCAGCTCTTGCCAGCTCTACAAACAAAGGAAACTGTGTGGGAAAACAGAATTAACCTTCCATTTTTCAAACAGCAGGTTCTGCTTCCCTTGCATTGCAAAAAAGAACTTCAGCTGGAAATTCTTACTAGACATAGATGATGCACAACTTGATAATAGTTCCTCTAGAGACGTAGTTCTTAAAACCCATTTAAATGTAGTGTTTGAACAGTTGTTTGTTTTTTCTCTTCATGTGCAGAACTTAGCAGAACAGCATAGGGATTTTATTACTAGGAATTCCAGATACAAATATAATATAAAAGCAAGTCCCATAAAAAAATTTCCAAAATTCTTTTAAAAGTAAATTACAGATGTTTTTCAAATCCAGTATTTTCATCAATATTAGCCAGAGTAGTTGATTTTTAGAACATTTAATAAAATCACACAAAATAAAAGCTTCTTTACTATAGGGTCTATCATGGCCTGATGGAATTCACGTACAACTTGCTCTTGAGCTGAATTAGGTTGAGAGCAGAGTGAAAGTTCACATCTGAAATCCCATTTTATGCCTTCTCAACCTGTCACTCATATTTCACGTCCTCCAGAAAAGCAGAGTGGATAAGGGGTGTTTTTGGACTATGCAGAGGCTCTGGCTCTACCAAGGCCATGTTCTTTGCTCCTTGGCACATATTTGCAGACAAGAGGCTATGATGTTGCAACTCAGAGATTTCAGCAAGTTTTGGATAGGATCCTAGATTCCTTTTCACATAATCTCTTCACAGTTTATGCTTAAAGAAGAGTAAAATAGCTCATGAATCCACATGAATTATATCTTTATATGTATATATGTCATTACAACAGTATGTATCTGTATGTATCCATAGCCATTACATATGAATGAAAGTATTCTTAGAGCTAAAAAGTAAGAGAAAATCAATAAATAGGTATACTGGCTTGTATTTATAGGTATCACAACAATGGTTTGTTTTTTCCAGACTTACTGTCAGTATGGCTTAGACATCTACACTCATGTGTCTGAAGCAACTCCAGTAACACAAGAACACCCAGGACTTGGAACTGTGAGATAAGTTTAAATTAATCTTTGTGGTGTTACACTGGATTAACACTGATGTAAATCTGAAAGTAGGCTTTGGTAAACATGTGGGACAGTCCAGAAAGGGAGGGACCAGGTGTAGCAATCATAGTTCATGAAGAAATGAGCAGCACTGTATTTCTCCTACATTTCCACTTATTTATTCTTCATGGTGCCAATAGAGTTTAAGAAGCCCACATTTTATAAATGTATATAGTATATGTAATGTGTCTAGTGTATATATATACTAAAACTCTTGACTGAAGAGCATTCATCTTAGCTCAAAGCATCATAACACAGTGTGTACAATCGTTTTTCTTGATTGTCACTGTGTTCATGAGTCAAGGCTATTTCCTTCCTTTCTTTCTGTTGTGATATTTTAAAAGCTGTTGAATCTCTAAACCTCATTTGTATCTTTTTACTGAGATATCATATCCTGAAAATTCAACATTTGCATTTTCTTTCCCGAGAAATGTGCCTGTTGTTTGCAATGCGTAAGTAAGTGGTGGTAGCAGAGGAATAATGCTTAATTAGGCATTTCCCTCTTGTTCCTTTTCTGTGTCATTGGGTTGTTCCACTTCAGTGAGGGACCATGATGGCATCAGTACATCATCTGTACATGCAGTACTACAGCAGACAGCAGTGAGCTTCCTGCCTCCCGAAACTAACTCAACTGAAAATCTGCATCAGCTGTCTGCTTGTGAGGTTGTGTTGGATTATCTGTACCACTCCTCCTACCACAGAACTCATCTTTATGCTATGCTTTGTCTGATGCTTGCACCAGTGTTCACACCAGCATAACTAAGTGCACAAGAGACTTCAGGTTAACATGTGGCAGTGCTTCAAATCTCAGTGTTCAAGAATTTATCCTGACTTATCTTCCAAAGCCTGAAAATAGTGCACACAGAACAGTGAGACACTTTCATTGCAATAGTTTTGTGCTGTCTGAGATCCTTGATGTGCAGAATAGTGATGATGACAGAACCCCGCTCACATTTACTTGTATTTGAAGTCAAGAGCCTCCTGCATTTCACACACAGCTTTAATCTTTCAAAAGCTGCATGACCCTCTCCTCCTTTGCACAGCTATCATCAGCTCTGATGCTCCAGGCATCTTGCAGCCAAGACAGCAGGATTCACCTGCAAGACATCAGCTCTGTATTGCAAGGCACGCTACTAGCTCAGCACACTTCTGCCTGGAAAAAGACAGCACTATTTGCTTTATGCTTGCAACAAGGCTGAACCATGGCAGCACGATCAAAGCCATCAGTAACATTCTGCCCACCCAGTGCTCTGTCAGCAGCAAAGGGCAGATTGCCTGGGAGGACCTCTCTGACTTTTGATTTAGCCTGGCATCTCTCCAGTTTAGCAATTCTGCCACCTATAAAATAAGTAAAGCAGCTCCTTTTGCTGCTGCTTCCAGATGCAGCAAGAGGCACTGCTGCATAAAAGACAGTAAACAAGAGCTGCGCTAGGACATAGCCTTGCTTGAGGCTGTTTTTGACAGTCACAGGTTTTGACGTCTTGTCATCACTGAGAACCTTCGCATTACCCCACACCATCATGAAATAAGCAAAATATGTTCCCAAACTTGTTTGGACATCCAAATTTATGCAGCTGCCTCTGGGCTGCTCGTGGCTGACAGCGCTGGAGTCTGTGGTGAGATCCACAAGGGCCAGGTACAGACCTTGACTCTGCTCGCCTCAAACTAGGACAAGGCTGAAAGCCAGACTATTCCTACAAAAGCCTTTTCAACAACCAACAAACCCAGTGATGTCTTTTAGACATGGATTTTTCTCCACAGTTGGGAAAATTGATACACCTTGGTGTCACTTGCAGGAATGTTTTGACCCTCTTTGCAAAAGGCACTGAGAATCTGTATCCCTGAACCCCTTGGGACACCATCTGTTCATTAGGTTATTATAATGAATTCCAGTTTTCTAACTAACCGGTGTCATTGTATTTACATACAGTAGTGAGGTGTGAGCGGAGACTTTGCCTTGCTCTATGGCAGCTGCTCAACTGCCATAGGGATCTCTGCTCCCCACTCTTCAGCGGGGAGCTGTGCAGTGGGCTGGACTTTTTTTAGCTCTAGCAGAACTGAAGAATGATGAGCTTAAGAAATTTGAGTAAGCGATCTTCAATTTCCCTTCGGTCAGATAACAGGGTTAAAATCGTTTTAGGCTGCAGCCTTTGCAAAGATTTTTGTAATTTTTGTGTGAGGCAGTTTGGAAGCTCTTTCCCTCACCTTTGTCTTTCAGTACACAAGCCAAAGGCTTTGCTGGTGCTTTCTGCCTTGTTTTGTAGTAAGCTTTTTGCTTGCTTGCCAAGTTTTATTTTTACCTGAAGCTGGTGCACCAACTGCATGTCAGCAGCAATCTGATGGATGTGTCCTTCTCATTAACCCAGTCCTCAGATCTGCATTCAACAAAACTGATGAGTTTCGTTTAAGATCTCAGCAGTCTCTCTTTGAGACTTTCTACTCCGTGTTGACATCTTCTCCTTGTTTGTACTGTTAAGCTGTAGCAGCACCAAAGTTAGTTTCTGACTGCCCTGCTTTGCCTTCGTGCCCACAGGGCCTTCTTTGAATTTGGTTTAGTATTGGTGAAGCAACTCTTGGAGGGTGACTGCTGTCTGACTTGTTACTGCCTGAAGATCAGATTTGCCCTCAGTGCCTTCCCTACCTTGAGCATTACAGTCAATGCAAAAATTATTTATTCCTAAAAATTTTGCAAGCATTTTCAACACAGCAGCGAGACATCACCCTGAGTAGGTTTTCAAATTGCTAGTTATTTGTGGTGTGTCTTGTTAGAATCATAAAATCACCAACGCTGGAGAAGACCTCCAAGGTCATCCAGTCCAACCATCCACCTATCACCAGTATCTCCTCACTAAACCACGTCCCTCAGTACAACATCTAAAGGTTTCTTGAACACCTCCAGGGATGGTGACTCCACCACCTCCCTGGGCAGCCTATTCCAGTGCCTGATCGCTCTTTGGAGAACAGTTCCGAAGTGAGCCTCCATTGGCTCAACTTGAGGCCATTCCCTCTCCTCCTATCAGTTATGTGGGAGAAGAGGCCAATCCCCACCTTGCCAGGGCCTCCTTTAAGACAGTTGTGGAGAGAGATAAGGTCTCCCCTGAGCCTCCTCTTCTCCAGACTGAACAATCCCAGCTCCCTCAGCCGCTCCCCCTAAGACTTGTTCTCCAGACCCCTCACAGCTCTGTTGCTTTGGGCACACTGCAGGGCCTCCTGACATGCCGAGGTGGTGTGGCACCACCAAAGAGCACGATAAAACCACCGCTTGCTTCAAAAGCGGACTACTTGAGAGGCATCTACTAAGCACTACTGAGTAGTTAAAGCTCTTCGAACTGAGTTCAGAATGAGACTTCGAACTCGGCTCCGGCCTACGAGCACGTGGACCCGACGGAGGGCCGTCCCCGCAGCGGGCCGTGCCGTGCCCGCGGGAGCTGCGCGCTCCCCGCCCCCGTGCGGCGCGGCCCGGGGCGGGGCGGGAGGCGGCGGGCAGCGCGGAGCCGGGAGCGGCCATGGGGAAGGTGCTGGCGGCGGCTCTCGTCGGGATAGCGGCGGCGCTGGCGGCGGAGCGGCTGCTGGCGTTCCGGTGAGCGCGGAGGGAGCGGCGGGAGCGCGGCCGGGGCGCGGGATGTCGCCTCGTGCCGCGTCCCCGCGGGGGGGTCCGCCGCCTCGGGGTGTGAGGGCTGCCCGTTGGCCGAGCGGGACGTGGGAATCGGGGCGCGAGCGGCCGCTGCGCTGCGTCCTGCCGAGGCCGAGCTCTGGCCGGTAGGCTCTGTGCGTGTGAGGTGCGCCCCGAGTTGGAAGCTCGCTGTGCTCCCTGAGCTGTGCGCCGGCGCTGGGACAAGTTCACCTGTAACCTCCCGGGTGGTGAAGTACTTTGTTGCACGCCGGTGCGTTGTTACAATTAGGATCCAGATGCTAAAGGACGCGCACCCGGCTCTCTGACCTGCGGGTCTGCAGCTCCTGACGGGTCTGCAACCCCTGCAGCCACTGGCAGTCAGGTAGAGGCAGATCTCCCACTAAAAGCAGGATCCCCCAATGCCTGCGGGTGGGTTTTCTACACGCTGAGCTCTCAGCAGTACTTTTAGGTCCGGTATCCCCGGGATTGCCTGGCTGGAAGGCAGGAACCCAGCACAGCCTTCTGCTGCTCCTTGAGTTTGGTATATTGCGCCTACATAGCGTGGTACAAGAGTCCCTGAAGTGCTTCAAAGATTAGGCTTGAGGAATTGCTACAGATCCGACAGACCTCATTCTTCTTAAATCAGGTTTGCTTATG
Source organism: Bambusicola thoracicus (assembly GCA_002909625.1). Classification (NCBI taxonomy): domain Eukaryota; kingdom Metazoa; phylum Chordata; class Aves; order Galliformes; family Phasianidae; genus Bambusicola; species Bambusicola thoracicus. Next base: position 10,894 of record PPHD01001927.1, read on the forward strand.
CAGCTATTATCTCCCCAATAGGCCTTGAGTAAAGTTCCTGCAGCAGAAAAATAAGTTATTGTGTGTTTCTGGCTGAAGTTACACTGACTCTCCTGCCGACACGCTGCAGCTGCTGACTGCTCCCCAGAGAAAGCCCTGATCCTGTTTGTCAAACTTGAACAGGAGTTATGCTGGGTTACTGTTTTCCTCAGAGGAACGTACATGTATGTAACTGGTTCACATGTGCACACCGTGTTCCCGCATACATATAGGAGCAATGTGTTTATAAAGGATATCTGTTGTTCACACACAAGCAGAGTGTTATCATGCCATGACACTCAGTACCGATGTGCCCCCCAGGCTGTGCTCTGTGCTGAAGCGGCAGCGCGCTGCCAGAAAGACCCAGGCGGTTTAGAGGGAACTGGGAGCAAACCCAGCAATTAGAGGGGATTTTCAGTCCTGTCAGGTAGGAAGGAAAGTTCTGCCTAGCCTAGAGAAAGGGAACAGGGAAAGAGAGGGCTTTGAATATGTGACGGGTCGCTGCTCGGGAGAGGGATTGCTGCTGTGTGCCTCGAAGTGGGTCGGGAGGCGGGGGGCTGGAGCTGGGGAAGGGAGAGGTGCCAAGCGCCGGGCTGCACCAACAGGCAAACTCCTGTTTTCCTGAAGCTGCGTCCCCTGGTCTGCAGGTCCGACGCGCTTTTGGAAGGCCGGTCAGCTATCTAGGCCATCTGGCTTGGTAGCTGAGGCTGCCTGAGCTAGATAAACTGACACATTTTGAAAAAGCCTCTGTGTACGCTGCAGGCTTGTGACCGGTGTCCTTTCGAATTACTCTCATTCCAGTTCACAAAGTGTTTCCCTGGGAATGCCGTTGGGATATCATCATCTCCCCTCGGCTGCTGGCTGTGTTCCCGCTGTGCTTTTGGTGCTGCCAGGCTTGCAGGCCGCCAGGGAAGGGATCCTGCAATAGGGAAGGCAGAAATCCCAAGGAAGCAGCAGCGTGAATGCAGGGCATGACCGCCCTGAGCTGGGGCCACGCTGTGCTGGGGGCTGAGATCCCCCCTGGGGGCTCCTCCTGGGAGACTTCCCGCGAGAGCTTTTCTTGGCTCCTTTCCCTTGCATTCCTCTGCCCCATTTGTCCTTTCTCCTGGCCTGATGGGAACGACCTGTGTCAGCAACACAGCACCCATAGAGTTAGAACCCATAGCGAGATGATTAAAAAATGTGGGGCTGACATACTGTGCAGTCCTCAGCTGCATCACATCTTTCTCATGCTGCTGACTGAGACTGCTGTTTAGTTTATGCTTAAAACTAAGAGGGCTGTCCTGACAGTGATGCTTCCTATGTCATTATATTGGCCCATGACATCAGAGGTGGATGTCGGTGGTCTGGCAGCAGAGATTGAACCTTCTATTACGTGTTGTTGCTGTGTGACAGATGGCAGCAGAGGGGCAGTCTGACATGATGACATCTGACTTGGGAGTGTGTATGAAGTAAAGGTGTGACACTGAAATCCTCCATACAGAAAAAAAATGGCACCCACTGACATTCACTGACCCTTGGTGAACGTTTGTGGAGCCCCCGCAGTGAATGTGGGCACAGTGAGGTGGTGGGTGGTGCATTTCAGCAGTGGTGACAGCAACATGAAAGATAAGCCACATTCTGGGCAGCCACACACAGCTGTCACACCACAAAATGTCTTGGTCATCTCATTCACATGAATCGGCTTCAATACACCAAGGAACAGTGTTTGCTCAAGGTGGGTTCCACAGATTATCACACAGGTACAGAAAGAATACCATATACAAGTTTCTCAGGATCTATCGAGCCAATACGAGGCTGAAGGTGACAGTTTTCTGGATCACATCATTACCAGTGATGAGACGTGATGTCACCACTGTGAGCTGGAGTCGAAACGGCAGTCCATGGTGTGCCGACATGTGAATTCCTCATCCAAAAAAACGTTCGAGGTGCAGTCCTCAATGGTTACAGTGCACTGTCTTTCGGGGCAGGAAAGGAGCGATCCTTCTGGATCTCAACCCAGGCCATTCTATGATTGTATGATTTCATGGAACCTGGAAAACCATCAGCTGTGACACTGCATTGCGATGCTGACTAAGTTAAAGGCTCCAACTTCCAGAGTCAGGCCAGAGAAAAAACAGACATTCTCTCGTAACACAATCACACCAGGCCCCATCCCAGTTTGAAGACCATGGGGCGCATTGCCAATCTTGATTGGACTGTCCTACCACATGCACCACATGGTCTGGTTTTGGTGCCTTCTGACTTCTATCTGTCTGGGCCAGAGAAAGATGGACTGCATGGGCAACATTTTCCTAGCAGTGACACCACCATGGTGGCTGCGGAACAGTGGGTCACTGCTGCTGGTGCAGATGCTTACGAGTAAGGCATGCAGGCTCTTGTTCATTGCTGATGAAAATGCAGAGCTAGTGGTGGTGACTGTGTTGCAAAACAGTGCTATGTAGCTGAGAACATGTTCTATCAAATAGCGTTATTGTGCTCTTTGAATCTGTTGTAGCTTCCATGGAAATAAATAGGAGACATTACTTTCAGAGCAACCTACCTGTGATATAAATGTGGCTATATTTTGCTATGGGATCTTTGTATTCAGAAGGTCCTGTACTTGGAGCATAGTATCAACATGTGTGGGCAGTCTGTAGGCGAAGGAAGAGAAAATGTTAGTTTGAAAGCTTTCTTTTTGGAAAATAAAGTCTAGTACACCAGTTTGACATTTTCACATAGAAACTCAACATGCGTACTTATGACACTGCGTGCTACCATGGTCAAACACAGCAGTCCTAGTAGTGAGGAGCCTTTCATGTATTAACGCAGACGTAGTGCAATGGTGGAGAGGGAGAGATAGAAACCTGTGTAAGTGCCTGTCTGTCAGCGCCTCATCCTGTAAAGCGTGGCCTGGGGATCTGTAGGTGCACAGAAAAGGCCATAAGTTGGGCCAGTAGAGGTTCAGGCTGAATATTAGGAAAAACTTCATCTCAGAAAGAGTGGTGAGGCACTGGCATAGGCTGCCCAGGGAGGTAGTGGTGATACTTTCCTTGGAGGTGTGCAGGAATGATGTAGATGTGGCATTGAGGGACGTGGTCAGTGGGCATGGTGGGTGTGGGCTGGTGGTTGGTGATCTTTGTAGTCTTTTCCAATCTAAATGATGCTATGATACTATGAAATCAGAGTGGCTGACAGGGCGGAAGAAAAGGAAAAGGGGCAGGGAAATGAATCCTGAAAGTTGTACTGCCAAGTCCTGCTGGTTGTTAGGATGTCGGCAGTGGTGCCTTGCAATAACACTGCTGCTGCTTTTTAATGCAGAATGAGAAATGGAGAAGTGCAGGTGCACCGGGAATGGCTGTGGGCTGGGGTGGGAGGCTGCCCTCTGCCCACCCACGGCACCAGTCCTGGCTGCAGGGTCCTGCTATACTTAGTGACTGAAACCTGAAGAAAGCGTGGCTGTCATTTTAGCTGGGGTGGGTGACACGAGATCACAAAAGCTTCATCCTGTAACCATTCTGGCTGTTCGGGGCAACTGCCGTTGTCAGTGCTGGGTTTTGCCTGTTCAGTATTTGATTCGTTGCTGAGATATGGCAGGCAATAAAGCAGAGATAGCCAGGAGCATTACCTGCTCGGCAGTGGCTGCGTGTGCTGTTAACCTGTTAACCTGCTCTTTCCTCTTGCAGGAATAGACTCAATGCTACACGAGAAGTTGACCCTGTAGCCCTCCCGAATTGCCGTCTCATCAAAGGGATCGGTAGGTGCTCAGAGCCCCCGAGTCCACTGCTTCTGTCTGGTCACCTTCTGAAACCGACTGCTGAAGGCAGATTCTGAGCCTCAGCTCCAATGCAGTGTGTTATTTCTCTTGCTGGCATGCTTTCATATTTCACCAAGCAGACTTTCAGGTGGGGAGAAGCCACAGGAAGAAAATTATACTGAAAAACTTGCTCCTCTGGCACCCTACTTCTTGTCATCGGTATTTAATGCTTCAATACATATATGTATATATAGATAACGAGTGGTTTGCAAACATGACTTCTTTGTAAAGCCACTTGGCACAAGGCAGCTGAGTGGCTTCAAAGCCTGAGGGGTCATATTTGCTGTCCCAGTCTGGTTTGTGAAGAGGTTCAACTGAGCCGCTGCAATGTTGACTTTGTACTCTAGGTCGTGTGCTTAGCGCATGGGAATGTTTCTGTCTCATTTTTTTTTCTCCTTCAGTATAACCAGAGTGTAAAACGATTACCTTTAAACACACCATCCGACTCCCTTTCCCCTAGATCACACAGTTTAAGCTCAGCAGTGGCTTACTGGCCACTAACCCTAACCGTAACCCTAACCCTAACCCTAACCCTCTGTAACCCTAACCTTTCCCCCTCTTTGGGGTTTTGGAAATACCTTACATTCTACTGAAATTTGCATGGATTTCGCATGGGGAAGGGGCCTTCGGGTGAGACTGCAGAGCGTCGCCTTTGAGCTTGCTGAGTCACCGTGTCGTTTCATAAATCCTCATGTCAGAATCAAGCATGTCTGTAAAGTCAAATTGCTGCAATGAGTAGCTGTGTGCAGAGTTCCTCCGCCCGAGGTTATGTGCAGGAGAAGTCATTAGAAATAGCCTTTGAAAAAATCTTTCCAAGCGAGCTGTAATTTACCCGTACAGGACTCAAGAGTCGTGCTCGTTTGGTGATGATTCATACAGGAATCAGTTCTCAGTAATTCTTTTGAGCGTATTGCTCTTTACTATTACTGTTGAAGTCTTTCAGAACTTTTGCAAAACACTTGCTCTGATGAGGAAAGAAGAGCTGGAAATCGCAGCTATAGCTTTGTTTAATTTCCAAACAGCATCTTAACTTCCGTGCCTGACATTTACATGGCAACCAGGTGAATTCAGAGCACCTGGCTTTCCATGGAGGCTGCAGCAGGTCTATTTACAGAGCATCAGTTCTGCTGCTGCCTGGGCTCCTAGAACCGGGCCCTGCTCACTCTTTCCCCTCACCTCAGCTTCCTTCTGTCCCAGTATTCAAAACGTGAAGCTAACTTGGCCTGATCTGGCAGAAATAGAAATAACAGTTTTGCAAATGTCTTCCAAACTTCATTCCAGGAGGGTTATATCTCTCAGCCCTGTATGCTGCAGCCCTGGCATCTCAGTGCTGCATAAGTAGCACTGCTCAAACCAGGGCTTTTGCTGTACTCATATCTATGAGTTTGTTCACACTTTGCGTGAAGATATTTTTCTGTGCATCTCGGTCCTCCTGGGCCTTTTCCCTTTAAAATGTGATGAAGAGCCTGTCATTCTTTGGGTCTTTAAAATATTCCTTGTGGCCTCACAAGTGGGGCGCAGGTGATGAGCTGGATCAGCTCTGCGCAGAACGATCTTCAGCGCTCCAGTCTGCACCTGGAAACACAGGCAGCTGCTACAGTTTATCGTAATTACTTTAAAAGCCTGTTAAAGGAAGCAAACCTGGAGTAAATGGAGGAATCCCTTTTATTTCTGCGCAATTTCATCCCTTCTCTCTCTTTTTGAAGACTTTGATCTGTTCTGCTTGTCAACTATTGTGCAATATGGGCAACATGGAACGTGGAGCAAACAAAAAAATCCTGCAGGTCATCCTAAACTTCATTTGCAGATAGGTAGAAAGGGCCACATTTGTAGAATCAGTGCTGTCTGTGGGTGTCCGATCACATCACTGGTTTATAATAAACTAATGGTGTGTCCTGAAGCAATTCCTGAAGTTCCAGAAGGTGCTGCAGAACCTGCTGGAAATACTTGGGTTTTGGAGAAGTTTGTGGGACATAGGCATGATACTCACTTCCTTTGGGCGTGAAACCCAGGCGTGGCTTTTGTTAGCTGCATCAGCAGAAGTCATTGCACTAAGATAAAATAAAGAGCAGAATAAGTCATGTTCCTAGGTTTCTAGGTCTGTTGAACTTTTCTTTACAACCTATGTAGATAATGTGGTGAATAAGCCACTGGTGTGGCACAATTAGGCAACGTGGCATAGGTAACAGTTTCTGACACCTGATGAATCAGTTCCTCTCTCTTCTGCTGTGCACACCAATGAACACAGAGCCCTCCCACCATGGTCCCCTCTCCCTGCTGGAGCTGAACCACTGGACAAGCCAAGCCTTCCTGGCTCTTCCTGCCATGCTCCTCTTTCACACATGCCACGAGATGGCTGAGAAGTGCCCAAATTTGCTTTGCCCTGCGGTTTCTCTCTAAGCGGTAGTAAGTAGCTCAGGGCATTGCACTCCCTTCATTTCTCCCATCCCAAACCTGTGCTTTTTAACTGTCCATTTCCAGTTAGCTCTCCCTTCTGTCAGCTGGTCTTTCTTTTTTCCTAGCAAGAACGGGCAATATTGCAATTACCCACCGTTAAAAGCGTGGTCTGACTAAGAAAACCCTCAGCTGTTAAAGATAGAGCAGGCTCTCTGTCACTCAAGAGCTTTAACTAAATATTTGCTTATAATACTTAACCAAGTGTCCCAGCTCGAGTGCAGGAGCTGGTGTGTGAAATTCCCTGGGTTGGCTTATGTGGGTGTGGGGGCTGAGCAATCCCTGCAGTCCTGCCCTGGAAATCCCTTAATCCAGAGCCTGTGCTGATGGCCTGCTGCAGAGCAGAGCTGCCAAAAGCAGGTGGCTCATCCTGCATCGCTCAGGGCACATGGTGCTCGGGGGACATGTAAGCCTCCAAAAAGAGGTGATTCCAGAGCTGTTGCCTAGCCTAGAGTGCTGGTCTTGCTTTAGTACTCTGCTGAATTTTTCTGCTGCGCTTTATCTATCAAGCAGCCGTATGAGACAGTGGCACTTTGTGAGCTGGAATTGTGCTAAATGGGAGATTTTTCAGTGGGGAATGTTTGTACGCCTTTTGACAGAAAGTGTTTTATCTCTATTCTGCAGAAACTGGTTCAGAAGACATTGACATCCTTCCTAATGGACTGGCTTTCATCAGCTCCGTAAGTATCCCTCTGTGTGCAGGGGCAAGCTCTGCCTGATCTGCATAGGCAATAGGTGAAGCCTGCAGGATGGTCTCTTTTCCTATGAGCCTGGATGTCAGCCCAGACCTGAGTTGTGTTCACCAGTGTTTCCTTGCTTGAGCAAGTGTACTCCTCTACACAACAGCGCTGGCAGCCGATCTCACACGTGTATCCCATTGCGCTTGCGTAACCTTGAATTTCTTTCGTGCTGCTTACTTGAAATGTTGAAATGTAAAACCTCTTCCTTGTAGAAAAGGTGTGCTAACTCCTAATTGCCTTAAAATAAAAACAAAACCAACACCACAGATTTTGTGTGGTGTTTTTGTTGTTTCCGGTTGATAGATTTTTTGTTTCCAGGCTGTCCACTCTCGAGCTTCTCTTTGTAATCAGGAAGAGAGGCCTACAAATTATTTCCTAAAACAAAGCTGATTTTTTTCATTTATGTGCTCTGGGCACATCTGGAAGTCTGTGTTAGAAGTGTGAGCTGCCCTAGCCCTGCCCCTCACCATGACTTTACCACGTTTCTGTTGGATGCATTTGGCTGTGCTGGTCTTCCAGCTCGTCCCCCCAAGAGCATCTTTTCATAGGGTGGTTTGAAGCACAGGGAGAGCGTGGGTAAACTGTGCTGCTCCAGAGTGGTTGGGCGAAGGCTTAGGGTTTTGGCGTCTCCCTTTGCAGCAGTCCAAGCCCTGTACATGGGGCTCTGCTCAGTGCTGGTCCATGGTGACATCAAGGCCTGGGCAGGTATGGCTGGCATGGTGTTATGGCACGATGGTGGGGCTGGTGGCACCTTAATGGTGGCTGTAGGATGTGAGGAGCTTGGAGGAGCAGCAGGAGAACTGTCCCATTCCCACCTGGGAAGGACAGCATGTGAGCCAGCACAGGGTAGAAGGCCTCATCCCATGCATGCCTCCTTGGGCCCAAGGCCCAGCTTGCTCCCTCTGTGCCATGGCCTCGAGGCTCACCCCGGACAGCAGAGCCTGTCCCTCTGCTGCACTGCAGCTGGTGGCTGGAGCAGAAGGCAAACCTGGTGTGTGCTTGCAGACTCCAGCAGGACTCCACCATTTACAGTTGTGCTGTTCTCCTCTCACCTTTCAGCCAGAAGTGATCTTCTTATGTTTTGGTTTTACAGGGTTTGAAATACCCAGGATTGAAGAGCTTTGCGCCAGACAAGCCAGGTGAAATTTTTTTGATGGATTTGAATGAAAAAAAGCCAAAAGCATCTGAACTGAGAATCAGCCGCGGGTTTGATTTGGGATCATTTAACCCTCATGGAATCAGCACTTACATAGACAAAGGTAAGGAGAACTTTAACCCATGATGGTAGTAAACCTCATCCTAAGGGCTACAAGCAGAAATCTCTCTGGGGCCTTGCATTGTACCCCCAGTAACCAACACACCATGGGAGAGAAAACAGTTTTCAGACATTGGTCTTTTGGGGACTCTTTTCTAAAAGTTGGCTGCTGAAGCAAACGCCTTTGCACATCGTCTCAAACTGTCCAAGACAGAAAGATGCACCCTATACTGAAAGGAAAGAAAGCATGGGAGGTGTTTGAAAAGTTAAAAGCCACATAAGGCTAATCTTGGCAGTTTACATCTCTCACCCTTGGGTAGAAGGGTCTCCAAGAGACACGTGCTTCACTGATCAGCAGTGGCCAGACAGCATGGAGGCAGCGAGTGCTCCCCTGTGGCTGTCCATGACCACCCCTCTGTGCTGTCCTTCCTCCCTTTTCCCCTGTTATTTCAATGGAGCTTTTTTCAAGGCAATTGGAAGTCCTGAATATGCTCAGAGACCCACTCCTGCAGCTTCCCTCCAAGGCAGGCGCCCTTTAAGGGAAGTTCCATTGGAGAAATGGTGGCCAGTTTAGGGTCTCACCTGCACAGCTGGGTGAAGGTACTGCAGTATTACAGAGTAAAAGATGTTTGACTGCAGCTTTCTCAGGCAACATGGTAAGTAAACCACAGGGACCGAATTTGCTGGGGTTCTGTCCTTCCTCCCCAGCTGACTGTGGCTATATTCCATATAACCAGCCTCCGTAAGGCATCAGACATCCAATGGCCTGGACACAAATAAAAAGCTTTTATTTCCATCACAGTAGAAACAGTAAAAATCTCATTTACATGGCACTGCTCCGCAGATGGAGCCACGTCAGTGGATAGATGGAGATCTGGATCCAGTTGCACTGGATCCTGCATTAGTTTGGTACTCATTCTGCCTCTGAAGAGCCAGGAGGGAAAGGCGCCAAACCCCAAATTGTTCCACACTACTATTGCAGAGATCTAGTGAAATCCAGCTTTTTCCTTTTCCTTCTTTTAAGATGACACCGTGTACCTCTTTGTTGTGAATCATCCACACCAGAAGAGCACAGTAGAACTGTTTAAATTTATGGAAGATGACAATTCTCTTGTACATCTGAAAACCATTCGACACGACCTTCTGACAAGGTATTGGAGCCAAATGTAGTCTTTCCCCAAAAGAACAAACTTTTTTGGTAAAATCTGAAGTCGGATGTTCTTGGTTTTAGGTTATTATTATTACAGGATATTTTGTCTTTAACCAGATGTCTGGTTTCTCTTATGAGTGACTTTTTATCCATGCCATTAAAAATGGTATTCCTCCACTCTCTTCCATAATGAAGAGCTTTAATAGCTGTGCCACTAAGTCAATCTTAAGCTCTACTGCGATTGATGCCAGTGAATTAGCTCAGTTTGGCATCCATTTCTTCTCTCATGTAGCCCATTCTCAGTTCCCTGCAGGTAGGTATCTTCAGATACTCTTTTATTCTGAATTTGTTGTTTTGTAAAAGTCAACATACTTCTAGCTTTTTCTTTTATCATATTTCCACACTGAATTTTCTTGGTCTGTACTACTGCAAAATGACTGTAAGATGAAGGTAGCCTGAAAGATAAAGCTGTCACAACTCCTACTGGTTTTCTGGTTTCCAGCTGAATGTAATCAAAAGAGAAAAATTTCCATGGTCTTGTAAGCAGGTAGCCACATTTCCAGTTTATGTCCTACTGTCCTGTTCAGCTTTCAGCACTGCATAATTCTGGTGCATTAAAAAGGAAAATAGAAGTAAAAACAGAGGCTCTAAACAACACAGTGATTGTAAAAGTTGTAATTTGATGTAAGAGCTGTAATTGGAGCCGCTTTGTGACCATGGAGTGGCTGTGTCTGGCTGGATTCTGTGCAGTCTTACGGTGCTTCTTCATACCCCCCATTTTGTTCTTTTCCTTCTCTCTTTTCTTTTTTCCAGTGTGAATGATGTAGTAGCTGTGGGGCCGGACAGCTTCTACGCTACCAATGACCACTATTTCTCTGACTTCATCTTGATGTTCTTGGAAATGTACTTGGGTTTAACTTGGTCAAATGTGGTTTACTACAGTCCAAAAGAAGTTAAAGAAGTAGCAGCTGGGTTTTATTCAGCCAATGGAATTAACATTTCACCCGACAAAAAGTAAGTTTCTTCTTGCCTCAGATTTTATTCAACCACATGAGAATCCCCAAAGCCTAGTTTGGACACATAGGACCTGCTGTGGTCAGTGGCTGCCCTGGCTCATGTGAGGCAAGATGCTACCTGTAAAGCATAAGTGATGCAATGGGTTTGTAGAACAGAAGTCAGATGTCTTTGTCTTTAGCTGCAGGCCATGTTTGTTGATCTGTATGGTGGTTTATACACAATGAGAGCAAAGGCCGTTGCATTCTGACCAGCTGGTACGGAAAGTTGTGTGCATTTTTTCCAAAGATTAATGGGGCAGACTTTCTGAAAGTGAGGAAGGCTGTACAGTCCTATGGTCTGAATCCCTGTGTTGGCCAGTCGTGTGGTTTAGACAAGTAAACTTAAATTTATTAAAAAATAAAAAAATAAAAGTAGATTTGGAGATATGACCCTTCAAGGCCTGCTTCAGTGTCTCAGCTTCGTCTCAGTGGGCTCAGTGCTCTCTGGCCTGCTTGACATTTCTATTACTACACGAGGACTATAAGGTGAAATTCCTTGCAGGAAGAGTTGGGCTTACACAAGAGGAACTGATTGTTTTTGGTGTCTGTTTACTTATGGACATTGCTAAGAGATGCTTTCTTTTGAAGGTACATCTACATTGCAGATATATTTGATCATAATGTCCATGTTATGGAAAAGCATGCTGATTGGAATTTAACCCATGTGAAGGTAAGGTGCTGCAGTTCCAAAAAAAAGAGGCATACGTGAATTTTGGACAGAGTAGTCCCTACGATGCTTCCACTTTTAACCTGCTCGTGCACGATGTTCTGGTTGGAACGGCTCTTGCCCTTATGATCTTTAAGGTTTTTTCCAGCCTGAGCAATTCTATGATTCTATGATTCCTACTCCTTTCAGAGCTGTGAGTCCTACCAGCAGGTTCCACCAGCAGAGAGGGATCTTACAGGGGAAGTCTGCTCCATGCAGCCTGGGTGCATCCTCAGAGAACAGAAGTAACCAGCATGAGCATGGTAGATGATGGAAAAATCTCAGAGCAGGCTCATGGCATGGAGGAGGGGACAAAATGGGGCAGGGAAGGAAGAGATCTTTGAGGGAGAAAATACTGAAATACAGTCAGGCTGGGTTATGTGAGATGAGAGTCTTGCATAGGTCTATTGCTTATGACTGAAAATAAGACAGTCTTATATTTTACTTCCAGGGCTTCTGACATCTCTCTTTTTCTTATTCTCTCTCTGTGCTGGACAGACGCTGCAGCTGGACACTCTTGCTGATAACTTGTCCGTCGATCCTGACACTGGGGATATCTGGACAGGATGTCATCCCAATGGGATGAAGCTATTCTACGATGACCCAGATAACCCTCCTGCCTCTGAGGTGCCTTTTGGGAGATGTCTCTGGGCAATCTGTGTGCTAGAAAGTGCCATTGTCCAAACCATCCTGGTATATCTTAGCTATGGGTTACAGTGAAAAGTGCCTGGACAGCCTCTGTGAAGGCAAAGACTGTGCTGGCTCCTAGCTGAGAGCTTCTGCTCTCATGTGGGAAACCTGAGTAGCATGTACTCAGTTTACAAACACCTATTTGGATCCTTAGGAGACAGCTGAATAATTCTCACGTAGGAGTTCAGTCATTCCAGACTCCTTAGGCTGCTTTCTGTACAGCTGTGGCTGAGCAATCAGGTTTTGATGGACTGCATTAATTACTGAGCCAGCACCCCTCTGCCAAACCAAAGCAGTGGCTGAGCACAGAGCAGGGCCGGGAGCACTCTCCCTGGAACGATGTCTGCAGGCACAGCCCATCAGCAGGTGACACCGCCGTGCTTCCTCCTCATGGCACCGGTGAGGCGCTGACAGCGGGGCGTGCAGGTGGCTGATTCTTGCGTTGTCCGAGGCTTCCCATGAGACGCAAGTCGAAACGATCCACTTTTGTAGCTGTAGATTTATGATACTGGGTGGTTGTTTACTCTGTCTTGAAAGAGATTGGGAATGAGAAGACGTTCAGTAACTTTTAGCCTGGAGGAAAACAGGCACGTTCCTCGTGCTGGGGCAGCCTCTCTATTGCAATGAATCCAAATAGCAGGTCTTCCTGGACCGTGCTTCCCTGAGGCAGAACCTGTGGCCCTATCACAGCAGCTGATGACGCTCATGTGTTTAATTACCATCCTGATGCGCCCTCTGCCCGCGGTAGGTTTCAGTACGTGTGTCCTTGCAGGTCCTGCGCATCCAGAACATCCTGGCGGAGCAGCCCACGGTGACGCGCGTCTATGCTGAGAATGGCTCTGTGCTGCAGGGGACCTCGGTGGCAACGGTCTACGATGGGAAACTGCTCATTGGCACCGTCTTCCACAGAGCCCTGTACTGTGAGCTATAGCTGCCCTGGTAAGGCCTGCTGTGGGCTTTAATTCCTGGTGAGCTCACCTAAGTTTCTGCTAGATTTAGTAAGGATGGGACTGCTCTGATAAAAGCTGACCAGCGCCATGGGAACACATTCGTGCCTCCTATCCAAAATGAGAGGTTTATGAAGTAGTAAAAGAAATAGCTGAATTTCAAATTCAGATGATGAATGACTGAAACCATCAGTCTTCAAGTTACCTTTCACAACTACATTCCTGTTTGTTTGATTTTTCTCAGAGAAAATTGGTTTTGCTAATGGGAACTGCTAGCTACCAGTCTGTGCTCTGGCTCTGCTACTCCTTTCCTAGCAATTTCTCCCTCCACACAACGTATCCCATCTCCCTAGGAAGCAGTGTTTCCTGCAACCCATTTCCAGCTCTGAGGAACACTGGCTGTTCCCAGAGCCCAGGCACACAGGCTGAGCTGGAAGAAGCTCTCATCATAGAGAGGCTGGGCTACTTACTCCCTTGTGATTAGCCATCAGGTCCTGTGCTGGCTTTTTGCCATAATTAACTGGAGAACCAGAGAGTCATAGAACCATAGAATGGCTTGTGTTGGAAGGCACCTTAAAGACCATCCAGTTCCAACCCCCTTGTCATGGACGGGGCTGCCGCCCCCAGCCCAGGCTGCCCAGGGCCCCATCCAACCTGACCTTGAGCACCTCCAGGGACGGGGCTCCCACAGCTCTCTGGGCAGCAGTGCCACTTTAGGCTTGTGTCACTACTTGTTCTCACTATTTGTTCTCCAGCAGATAAAGTGCTTTGTAATAAAGACATCACGTCCTGAAGCAGAGCTGGTAAAACAGCTGAAGCGGTCCCTGTGCTGGGACTGCATTTACTTTGTGGTTGTCTAACAACCAGCATGTACCTCAGCATTGCTACCAACAGCTGATCAAAGATATACTTCACCTTTGCCAGCAGCGTGGAGCATCTCCAGGTGTAAACTGACAAATTGCTGGGGCTTGTCACACTGCTTTTGTTTTGGGCCATTCAGAAAATGAGGAATGTGTTCCCTCACGGCTGTTATTCTAACTATTCCCTTGCAGCAGATTTTAGTAGTGGCCTGCCTGCAGGTAAGAGGCGCAGCAAGGACACGAGTGTAAGGGCTCCAGCCTCAGGATGCTGCTGAGCAGACACATTTTACGTGTCAGTTTTGGACTTCCAGCCACTTAATGCTTCAGTGCACCTGCTTTAATTAAGTTCATCTTGTTTATGGGTTGGGGCTGCTCTTGCACCCTGCAGGTGGTGGTTGTGTCAGTGGAAGGAGGCATCGGTGATGTGGCTGCTGGGCAGCCCAAGGCTTCCCATCCTGTGCTGAGCACCTGGCCTGGGTTCTGCCAGGAGTGAATCCACCAAGGGACCGACAGAGCGGGCACTCTGTGTCCCTTTCCTCAATTTAATGCTTTACTAATACAGAATCAATAAAGAAAAAAAGATGTATTACTGTGTATTATATAATTATTAACACTTAAGTGTAAAATGGGAAGGCAGCTTTTAAAATGACAAACGTTGACCAGCATCAGTGCGAGGGCAGCCGACTTGTACTGCAGCCTGCAGCCAAACACCGCGTGCTGCATTCCAGCCGCATACCAACAACAAAGGACTGAGAAAAAACGTCACTGTCTTTCCTTACCCTATATATATATATTTATATTTGCTTCTTTTTGCATCACTGCAGACTGTAAATGAGATCCAGTCTGAGGCCCGGGAGCCACACTTTGGCCAGCAGCTGGGATCAGAACAACGCAGAAGAAAGGAGAGGACAAGAGCCGTGCTTACCATTTATTACTTCTTCTGGAATGACCAACGAACGGGCAGGAAAGTGAGGACTCGATACAAATTCTAATAAAGATTCAGGATTTCTCATTTTATTGCATTCGTTGTCTAACAACAATAATACTCATTGGCAAGAAATTTATTTACACTAACAAATTAACTTCAAACCACGAGGCTTTGTTGTTTATATTTAAACTGTAAGAAAACAAAGGGCCACCATGATGTTTTGTTTTGATGTCTCCAAATAACTAAACATTAAAGAAAATCATCCGGGGGAAAACTCAACGCTCTAGAGAAGTTGCTATTGACTAAAGCACAACGGGACAAGCTCAGACATGGCACTACCGCGTCCTTCATGCAGATGATTCGACACCAAGATGTACAAACAGAAAGCTCAGGGCTAAACATGCACTTCATATACATTTGACCTCTTTAGAAAACAACCGAAAAAGGAAAAAATCTGAAGCGCAACCACCTCTTCAACCATATAAAAAGGAACAACATTACGAAGCCAATTTTTACAGTGAGCACAGTGCATTTTAGTCTTTTAGCTGCCTGGTCGTCTAGCAGTACGTACACCGGTGGGTGAGCATTGCAGCGTGGTTGGGAGATACAGAAGCAGCAATGCAGACACAGCGTGTGCGCGGGGAAGTCTACGGGCAGAGGAACGACCCACGGTCAGCGGTGACCCTGGGGGGAGTCACTCACAGCCCGCTCAGCAATGAGCTGCCCAAAGAGCTCCAGCACAACTCGGGGTTATAAAGTATGAGAACGGCCTTTTCTTCCCGGAATACCAACAATGTGGTGCACCAACCCTGCCAGCCTTCCCCCACCTAAAAACCGGCACAAAGACAACACGCAAGAAGACCTACGGAAAAACACTCCAGGTTCTAACAGAACTTTTAACACCCTGGGAGCCACAGAATACACAAGGCCCCGCAAGCAGAGCAAAGCCGATGTGCCGACTCCGTGCCCACAGCCCTGCGGCAGCCCACCCGCTGAGCAGAGGTGCTGAGGCGCACACACATCCACTTGCACAGACACATCCATGTGCATAGACACACGCAGACCCACGCCTGTTCATTTCCAGAGGACCCAAGTTACAATCACTTGGCCTCTTCATTTCTGGAAAGACTGAGCCACTTCATTATTTTCTGTTGTTAACAAACCGCAGGCGGACCCATCCAACCGCCCCCTGCACTCAGCTGTTAAAGACTTCCAAGTTCATTAAGCGTGTGTCTGCTTTTATCATATTTCTTTCAGCGTTCTGGCTCACGGCTTTGGTTTCCTGAGGTTTTAAATGAGGGAAGCGTGGGAGGAAGGAATTGCTACAGAAAGGGTCCAGCCTCTCCGCCACTTGGTTGGATGACACTGAAGGGGAAGAGGCCGCACCTCAAAAAAGCAAAATCAGGCTTTGCTTTCTGACAGTAGTTTTCCGCTGTAAACACATGGCTAAATAATTCATACATGACTTAATTCCTGCAAACTTCCCTTAAACTTCAGCACTGAGAAGCAGCACAGATCACACTGCAGGGCCTTCCAAGACCCACAGCTGGCTATGTGCGAAGCTTTCCTTTTGCTTTTCAGTGCTGGGATGACACAACGTTGCCCACCTCTTATTTGCCAGCACACGAGCAGCTTGGAGTGGAGCAGCTTGAAAGGCAGGAGGCTTAGGTGGAAGCAAGCAGCTGAGGTGTTAGAAATCCTGATGCTAGGTGAATGCTAATGAGAAGCAGAAGCCAGGCAAACCCCAAAGTTGCCTGCTCAGTAATTCTTGTGAAACCTGGATTCTTGCAGTATCCCTACAGCAGACCAGAGTCATGGCACAACGGATGCCTTTGCAAAAAGAATCAAAACCAAACCAGATTTGCATATGCTGAGATACAAACATCATCTAATTCTATTCAGCTTCTTAGTACTGGCTGCTGGTCTGCTAGACAGCTGTAGCCCATGAGCTAGAACAGGCTCTGCCAACAGTGAGCACAACTACTTCTGCTGGGACCACTGGGTGAAGTACACACAACAGCTAGCAGTGCCCTGTGCACTGCACATACCAGCCTGAGCTCCTTCCTCATGCCTGGTCCTGGTCTGCCCAGTCAGATGGAAACCTCACTGGGAGCTGTAACTCATGTCACACAGGGAAAAACACAAGCTGGAAGCAAGGTCAGTATGCTTGACAGACCTAGACAGAGCAAAGAGCCACTGCACTCTCCCAGAACCTCAGTGCAGGACTTCAGGACTCCAGTAACCTGCCATGCTGCATCTCGTACTTTCTGCTTTTCCAAGCTTCGGCTAGCAATCCTTTCTGCTCTGTGGACTACGTCTGCAACCTTTCACAAGCCAGATGTGTGCATGCAGGCAGACGGGCACCACCATGGCAATAGGAGCACAACCAGAGGTCCCAGAAGCATCCTGGTCACCTTCTGCTAGCCATGGGCAGCTGGGCATAGAGCAGGCATGGGCATCGCAGAGGCATGGAACCACCGAGCTGCCTGCACAGCTCTGTCAGCACATCCAAAACTGCATGGACTCCAGCAAGAGTGATGCAAAAGTGGGCTACTGATACTCCTGCAGGTGAGCCAAGAGAAAGTCTTTCCAGTCATTTAGCGTGGAGTTATGTGTTTCTTATTACACACACACAGAAAACCATTAGTCTGACTTAGCATTGGTTTACAGGAAATGTAAGTTCACAATGATGAGACAACTTCATCTTCTGTTTCATAGATGCCGTTACACAATAAAAGGGGAAGAAACGCAACACAACTTTAAACATCCTATAGAACAGCAATAGAGGTTTCAGACTGCACTGCTCTTTATGTCTGTGTCCAGTGACATTTCTCCGTGCCCCCAAAATGTGATCATAAAAAAAGGAACCACACAAATCTCTTTTATCACAGAAAGAGGAGCAAACTCCTGACATTGCTTGGTTTGTTCTGTTTCCATGTGTTGATCAATATACGTTTATGGTTTTATTTTAAATGTAAGCTACTGCTTTTTCATTTTTTTTTTAATTGGAGACTAACGAAGTAATATCACCACAAAGCAACAAAAAAACACAGATACTGTAAGGATTTCAGTAGGTCAAATTAGTTATTCTGTAGAGTAAGAACCTGATTTACAAACAGATTAACGAGGCACTTTTCTAAGCTGCAAGAATGAAAACTCAACGTGTAACGGCAAGCAGCCTGCTCAGGTTCCCGGGAACAGACAACATAAAGCAGGGACACCACCTCAGATTACTGCATACAACCACTTAAACATTACTATAATGTAAACATAATTTAAAACCATCAAATGCATTTTATCAACGTCGTATTTAAAATATGAAATTTCCAGTTTCTTCCAGAGAACTTCTCTCACTTGAGTATAAATTTATAACCTCCTAAGATGACAGAATGCTACTTTTATCAGGCTGTTAAAACTCTGTTGTATTTTTCTTTCCAACAGAGAATGCACAAATATTCACTCCGATGTGGAATTCTTGTTAGCACGTCTATTTTTGCCCGTGGTCTATCTCAAGAAAAATATCAGAAGCCATTAGAAATATTAGAAAGTATCTCTGATGGTAGCTTTGTTCTTATGTTTGAGTAAAATATACACCAGAAACTTGTAGAAATTGGATTTGGAAGCAAAAACTAAGGTAAGACTAAGTAGATATGCTGTGTAGTAGCTTTGAACGCAGTAGGCTCTGTCGGTGTACGGACCATTCTATACATCAAAGAAATGATTATGATCAAAGACATTTAACTCTAAACAATGCACCCCAACTGTTTCAAATCTGAATTTCAGAGAACTTGACAGGCAAATCTGAATGTCATAAAGTACAGAGCAGGAGAGAAGCCAAGCCAAACTAAAACAAACATTTTCTTCCAAAGAATTCAACGTTGGCAAATTTGAAGTTCAGGTTTATACCTTCTCGTCAACATCTTAAACAACTTCCATGGTAGCATGACTGGCCAGATGAAGGCTGCAGCTTTCACGATGCACAAACAGAAATGATGTTTCCCAAATACAAATGCTGCTGCATAGTTAGCTTTGCCTAAAAGCAGTAAGGTAACACCTCCGGTTTCTTGTGGTGGATATTTGCCATTTGTCTTCTCATTCTTTTGAAGAAATATTGAATATTTTAATACCGCTCTTAAGAGGCAGTAACATCACTCAGTGCAAGTTATGCTCTGCTTCTGTCACAGTCAAAACTATTCAGCAGGCTTCGCCAATGCACTCAGAGGGCCGGGAGAACAGGAACCTCTGGCATATGTAACAAGACTCCTGTTAAACCATCCAAACGTTCTGCAGCCCATGCCTAAAAATTCAGGTTTTAGTAGAGATATTCTTTAAACACATCAATCAAAATAGTTAATACATGGCAGCTTTGGATTTAGTAACCTTCACCTCCAAGGCAGCACTGATCTTAGAAGCAACGTACTGAATTCAATCCTAACCAGAATCCCTCTTCTTCCTCTGCTTAAAGTGCACTTCTGTAAAAACTGAAAGTCTTCAGCAGACTCAACTTTGATAATCGTTTCCAATGACAGCTTCATAACAGCACAGCACAAAACATACACTTCCAATGCTTATTGGAGAACGCATCTGAAGATGTGTTTTTCTTGGAAAAAAATACAAAACAAAACAAAACAAGCCCAGTTTCCTGTCCAAAATACATGAAAAAGAAAGCAGAGTGTGCTATAAGAAAGTTACCTACGCACTGGGAGCACAAAGAAATTTGTACAGATCTATACGCTGTGCTCTAGATAGAAATTCATCCTTGCTCAGATATCTAAAGGATAAATGTTATCCTCAGATTCCTGTGTAAACCCACATAATCATTTAAGGCTTTGCCTCCTTCCTGGATTAACTACTGTACAGTTAACAGAAAGAGTACCACCTCCGGTCTTTTACCCAGGGTGGATATCCACTCTCCTGTCTTTATCTCCAGTGTATATTAAGAAGTCACGGAACAGTTGTGTTTCCAGAGCAGTGTCGCTTCAACGTACTGATGCAAGATGAAACTTACTCCAGTAGATGGAACTGAGTATCAAAACACTGCAGAGAAGTGGAAATTCCAGTTAGAAAGTTAAGTAAGTCATCTCCTTTCAGACAGAGAGAACTCCTTTTACTCAGATGAAGAAGTGTCCACCAATCACTTTGACTGGCCATCGTGTTCAGAAGAGGTGAAGAAGTGGACCATGCTCCTCAGCATCATGCTGGTTACTGAAGTGACCGAACACACAGAGCTCAAAAGAAAAGAGTAGTTTGGAAGGAAACACTGCCACACAAATATGAAATCTGTTAGCCGTCAACAACAACAAAACAAACCGAGGGGCTGGGGTTGTTTAACATGGCAACAACAACGAGCGAGAACTGGGTATGCAGGAAAATAAAACTACACAAGATAAAGTTCCCCAGTCATTCTGTTTATAGCTCCATTTCTCTGTACACACTCGTGTAATGAACGCAAGAGAGCTGAAGGGGCACCAGAGTGGGTGTGAGTTTCTCTTCCCTCCAAGCGTTACAAACCCAGCAGCACTTCTGCTTATCACTGCTCATTAGTGCCCTCTGTTGCTTCTGACGAAGACTTGTCTGTTTTCTTCGATTTCCTCTGCAGTTGCTCCTGTTCCTTCTTCCGAAGCTTTTCCCTTTGCTTTTCCATTTTCTCTTGGGCTTTGCGAGCTTTCTCCAGGGATGCTTTCATTTCCTTTAGCTTCTTTTTAACGACTGCCCTGTCCTGGGAAGATGTCATACCAAGAGCCTGAGATAGATAGGGAAAACAAAATTTAAGAAGATTTTCATCTGGTTTAATCTATCACCAATTCTTTCTACTTTTTATATCCTGACCACCTAAGTCAAATTTTAATAACATTTAATAGTTCTGAACTAGTTTCCACCCTTTCACTTATAGAATATTAAAGGAGATCTCACTGCAACCAAGGTTCTACTATATTCGTTTCACTGAGGCAAGGAGGCAAAGACATATTAAACTATTTGCCTGAGGTCATCTAAGTCTACAAAGAACACGACTTCCCAATTCTCATTGCTATTCCTTAGTCACAAGTTCCCTTGCTGTCTTCCAACTTTTTTTGGTGAAATTTCAGGAAGGAAACACTGAACTTTGACTTTCAGATATGCTGAGCCTCCCCCAACTCCTTCCTATTTTTGATAAAACTGGGCTCATATTTTCACTGCATGAACCAACACATACTTATACATCAGAATTGCATTTAACTCTAACATAGTACAATTGGTTTCCAGCTTTTGACTCCACTATCACAGTAATCCATTTTATAGTTGCTACTTCAGATGTATTTTTATTCACAATCGCCCTGTTGTAAAACAGAGCTGGATGAGAAATATGTGCACGCAAATACCACTTACATATGGTCCCTTATGATTTATGCAGTAAATATGGGTACACCACACCTACCCAGAGTTTTCACAAAGCCAATTCCCTGTTTCTGAAGCTGCTGAGCCTAAATGCACAAGAGAATTTCTCTGAATGCTGCTGTGGCTTTCTAAGCTATGCATATTGCTCAAGTCTATCGTCATTCCACACACAGAAGCTCTTTGCTTTCTGGCAGATCTCTTAATTCCTCGATCTCAAGTGACAATAAATAATACAGTTAACCTTGCATTCCTCTCAGTCAGTTACCTTAAGCTTACTCCCATCCAGTTGAAGGAGATGCTCCCCATTAATGTTTTGGGCGCTGAATTCAGAAACGTACTGTTCGAGGTTCAGGCTCATTAACCAGTGGGAAACCTGTTGCACACTCCACTCCTGAACAGCCCGGTTCTGGCACTGACTGTGCTTTGGAGACTGTCCATCATCGAGGATCTGTGACAGAAATGTGCCGCCTTATTATTAGAAGGGTAACGCTGACCAGCAGTAGCATTTTTCTGCACAAACCACCAGCGTCAGAGCAGAGGTACCCCTACTACCCTTATACTTCTGTAACAACAAATTGACACCTGCATCTAACCAGGGATCTAAGAATTGATGCAAGGTACCTAAGAAGTTTCCATTTATAAACAGGAGAAAGGAACTGGCATTCCTTTCCATCCACACGGGTTGAAATGGCCAGGTGGCACAGGTCTAAGCAAGTACAGACCCCACTCCCTCACAAGATCTTTATCCTTCAAGTTACAAGGTTTCTAATGGATTCAGTGAATTCTGCTATCCACTTCCCAGGCACATTCATTGATCTTTATTGCGTATTTAAGCTGCAAAACAAGAAATTCAGGCGAAAAAAAAGCCTCACAAAAAACCACTCTGAAGTTCAAAGTGGTGACACCAAACAGCCAGCGAGACTGATGTTACCTACAGAAGACTATGAGATGACACAGGAACAGTAAGGAACACACAGCAATCCCACAGCCTCCACCCTGCTCTCCACACATCGTGCTGCCCAGGAGAAGAGCACAAACAGCAGCAGGAGGGGCAGGTGGGCCTTCAGCTGCTTCAGCCCTGTGTGTCCTCTCTGCCACTTCCTTCCACCCAAGGGAAAGCTGGTGGGGCCTGAAACAAAAGGCATTCTGTGGAAACCCCAGCCAGCACAGCAGCTGCTACAGGCTGCTGCAGCTGTCGCCTGTTTGAACAGCTTTACCACTGGGTTAGATGATGTTGGGAGCTCTTTCAGCCTCTGGCCATCCATTTCTCATGGATGGGGAAAAGACAGTCTAAGCACAGTCTTTTCGTTCTCCAGCAGCCAGCAGAATCTCAGTGCAGCTGATATTTGGCCTGGTGGGCGTGCTCTGGCACGGGCCCTCCTCCCCCTTCCAACATACCACAAAAGCTGCAATTTGCCATGGCCTTGAAAGGAGAGGGGAGCTGAAGACAAGGCAGGAGGAGCCAGTGACATCTGTGTGTTGTGCTCGAACAAGGGGATTTGCCACACAACACAGTGAAACAAGAAGTGCAAATCTGCAAATGAGACAGTACATTGCCACGCGACGGTCACGCAATTCACCACAACAGCACACTGGTATCTCACCTCATCATCAATCATATCCAGGCTCTGAGTGAGGGAGCAACAAAGAAATGGGAAAGAAAAGCATTATAGAAACAAAATACAGAACATGTAACAGCATGTAAAAGTTCGGGCAAGGGTAGCACCAAGATTTGCAAACAGATAAGGCTACTCAAAAAACAGAGATTTCTTTGAAAAAAATTACTTCCAGAAGCAGAGAGGTTATGTTGAAAGCTCAGCACACACACGATTTGGCAGCTAAGCCAGAGACTGTGCCAGTGAAGCCCCGCGAGCTCCTTTTCTTGACACACTGGAACCAGTGGGACCTTGCCTGACGGCTCCAATTGCAAGAGCAAAAACTACTTAGAGGACAACAGACCACAGGACCTGGGTTCCCTCCCTACCCTTTCCTTTCATTCTCCTTCAAGTGATTACATGAGGTCTGCCCAAGAACCATGAGTGAGAGAGCGCTCGCAGCAATGCACTACAGCAGGTCCAAGAACGGCAGCCTCACCATGCCAGGGCACAACTTGGTACAATGCAGAGTACAGAGAAAACCTGTTCATTTTTATAGACCTGTCCAAACATGGATTTTTAGAAGAGTCCAAGTAGAAACAAGCCAAATGAAAGCATTTTCCAACTTCTAGTTCTGCTTAGTTCCAGTGGGAACAGGGCACTGTCATACTAAAATATTGGATAAAATGGGAAGGAAAATGATAGAAGAATGAAAAGTATTATCAAGGGAGTATTAATACTAAATGAAGTATAAATGATCTCTTTATTGTTTTCAGTAGTTCACAGTATATGCAGTCTCGTATCTACTACTCTCCTATGATTCTTCTAAATGTTTACCCTTTCTAATCTGCAGTAAGTAACTGCTAAAGAATGACTGGCCTTGTAGACTTCCATTTTGGCGAACGGGGTTGGCACAGAATGACTCTCATTCTTTAAACCTGTGCAAAACATGACAGCAGTAATAACACCAGCTTGTCATTGGAAAAAAAAAAAAAGGAAGCCAACGATTCTCGAAGCTCCTCCTCTCTAAAAAAAACCCCTGGCTCAAACCTCAAGTGAAAAAGACAAAGTTCGTACTCAGCATTTGTAAGAGGACAAATGCATAGATTTCCTGAGTCCACAGGATGTACATACAGTAAGCTGTCCAACTGTGCAGCTTCACTGACAATTGAGCCAAACAACAAGTATCTTAGAAATGTGTTTTCAATATATTATATTCCACTCAATTCTATCACTAATTTATGGGGTAGGGAATGCTTTTTCACATTATCACAGGTCAAAAGTCATCTGGTTTGAAGAATCAAAATCCACTGTGTATGTGCAAAGCAAGCACAAAGAATGCAAACTGGATTGACACATACACACTCTAATCACCGTATACACACTGAGGTACAGAATACACAATAATTGCATGTACGGGTCATTATTATTTTAATATATCATGGTAAAAATAGTCTAGGTGCAGGTGCTTTACATTTCAACCATGTTTATCCAATTACACTGCGTCTTTATCATCTCAAAACTGCCTCAATTACATCTATTTTAGTGTATGTATACATAGGTCCACACGTACACATACAGAACGCAGGAACAGTGTAGTGAGATGTGTGAGGATAGAGCAGCTCTTTAGAAACCAGCTGCATTTAACAATACTGCATAGCTATCCTACAATAATACCATAGGCCAGTTGTTTAAAATAATTATTCTATGAACAAGAAAAATTAAGATATTGAAGCCAAGATTAATTCATTTTCTTCTCCCTTTATACTGCCTAAAACCAGCCCTTCGTTGCTTGAGTAATTATCAAGACAAAGGCTGCGGGAGAAAGAAGACAATCATTTCCCACCTTAATTCCAGCAACATACCTCATCTGACGATAGTGCTAAGGAGTGTGAGAAACCTGGGGTTTTGGGTTCTGCTCCTAAACCACTCAGATCAGCTGAACTTGTGCTGCTGGGACTGAAGTCATCGTTGAACGTGAAATTCTGTAGGGAAAAAAAGATAATTTAGAATAAACAAATGATCACAAATGTGCATCTCAAAGGGAAACTGCTTTTCTGTCTTCCAGGTTGGCACAGTTCAGGAGCGATTTCAATCGCTTACCAAACCAGTTAAAATACACACGAGGAAGCTTAATCTTCTGCATTGCTAATAATTAATAGAACATGCTATATGCTTTACCACTGTGTACCTCAAGAGACTGCTCTGCCAGCTTAATGCCCCAGTGAGTAGCAAAGTGGTCTGAAAGCAATTCATAGACTTGCGCTTAGGGTATCGGATATCATCTTGGAGCTAAGTTATTGCTTCCGCTGGTTAATCAATAACATGCTGCTGTCCTTCATATCTTCAGGACAAGCATAGCAGTAGTACAAAGGATAGGACAGAGGATTAATTAGCAGAGGGAAGTGAAAACTGCTATTCAAAGAGCAGGGAGAATATCTTGTGAACCCATTTCTGATTCCTCCCTCTTTGCCTATACTTCTAGAAAAAGTCAAGTTGAAAGCAAAAGATACATTTGGATGCTGAATGTTAATTACTGAAGTAATAACCATAAAACAAAGATCATTTTTTTTCCTAAGAACTTAATAACAAACACCACATCTTCTAGCAAAGAATAGCAAGAGTGTGTGCCTTCTGCCAGGCATGCAGCAAAGCCATCATCAGAAGAATACAAAAATTAACATTTTTAAGTGGGAAAGCTGGATTTGAGAACCACAACTAAAATCCAAAACAAGCCACCATGAAATTTCATTGCAATTGGACAGTTGACAATATAGTGACCTTTGTTAACTCCTTTGCGACCTCTGATTTCTCCTCTATCATCTCAATAAATGACAAATTTGATCCATCTTTGTCATTCAATGTTAAAAAACGGATCCAAACAACAAAACCAAAGAGAACAATAAAATAAATTATTCTTTTATCCCTCCCCCCCCAAAAAACCAATCTGATGTATTTTCTCTGATAACAACAGGCCTTCTAAGAACACCAAGCATTGGTCCTCATGAGGTCTGCTGGAATTAAAACTGAATAGAGGTACTGCGCTGCTGAACAGGTACTGGATAGGTACTGGAAATGTAAGAGCTAACAAACTTAAGAGAGGACAAGAAACAATCAAAAAGTGCTGCTGTTCAGTTTTCTCACACCTACTGTCAGAATTAACGCCCTGCTTTTCACATCTCCTTACAGAGGACGAGAAAATCTGAACACTTGGAGACCCCACGGCATCCTCAGGCCAGGAGTTCAACAGCACCACCTCTTGCTCTGTGAAGAACACCTTTTTCCTCTCAACTATTCTGACTTCTATTTTACCTCTCTTTTGTGTAAGTTTCACATTTATGATTAATTTTAGCCTTTTTCATTGTCCATGGGAAACACACAAGATAGCCGAGGCCTGCTAATAATACTAATAATGGGAGAGCAGGACAAAGGAACACAGAACAAAACAACTTTCACAGCTTAACAGTAATTGTAAGAAGGGATCCTTTTTCCCATTTCAAAATTATTTTCACTCAGTATTTGTTTAACAGCACAAACAAGATTTACACATCTAACCCTCATCTTACTTATAAAAAGAAACCGAGTGGCTGATTGGCTGATTCAAATTCCTGTGTATAAAGTTGAGAACTATATCTGCTGCTTCTTACCAGACCAATGCAAAAAGTAAACTGTTACAAGTTATAGGAGGATAAAGGCAGAGAAATACTTTCCAGCAGTGAAAATACACAAGAAAAAGCAAGTACAGTACTATTACTAAGGGTTATATAATGAGTTACCATGCTGAAACATTCATGCACATAGAAAGGAATCACACAGCTGTATTAAACTGCAGTAGTTCCTATTTATAGTTTGAGCATCTTCATATATAGAATTAAATCCAACATCCATGCATGCATGACAAGCAGATTTCAGTACTGGGGGAGAAAAAGGCAAACGACTGACGGCATACAACATTTCTTCACTTGCAAACATCTCATCTGAATACATTAAGAACAGGTCGGTATTCCTGCAGTCAGTCCTGAAGAATGCAGAACGTATCTATAACTGAATACACAAATCTAGCATTTGTTCAGTGGATCCAAATGCTAACTTCCACTGGCACCACTTGCGTTTGTTACAGTACAGCACGCCACGGTTAGTTTACTGAGTTAATGTACATTAAGAATAGGAAGGTAGAATGTGGAATGGTACAATGATGGAGATGCTCTGTTCAGATGAGCTTTTAGAGTACAATGAACACCATGCACTGTTTATTGTAGTGTCAACATATTGGCCCGTTCTTCTTCCAGAAACACGAAGCCAATTATGCCACTCAACACAGCGGGAATAAGGTAGTTCTTATTTTCTACCTTTGACCCTTTTTTAGCTGGGCTTATGTTTTCAGAGGAAGGTTCTGTTGAGCTGGTAGGTGACGGCAGGTTGCTAGAAGAATTGGATCCCTTGCCACCCTCTCCATACCATGTGAATGGCACACAGTGTGGGAGAGAGGAGGACCGTTCTGTTAAAGATTTACTGTTGGCTGATTTCTGCAGCATCTCTCTGGTGGTCCTGCATAGGAGGAAGGAGAAGGAACTTGTGTTAGAGAATAAAATATGAAAAAATGCTACAGAGGTAGTTAATTGTAATTGTAACTGTGACTAATCAGCACAGTGGCGTGCAGCTGGTGACAGCATTCTTGAAATCTCTCTGCTAACAAAAGAAGGCAGAAGTGTGTTCTTTTGATTTTTTTCTAACTAGCTCTCTGTGATAACACGCATGCAGCAAATGGAGACAGATGCCTGCACAAAGTGCCTGTGTCCCTGTGCTTTGGTGTGAACCAGCTCCAGTCAATAAGCCACACGCGGTGCTGGTACCACTGGGGCTTGCTATCTCAGCATGCTCAGACTCAGCACTGACCCAGGCAGGCCTCTGCTTCCCTGACAGGTCTGGCTTGGATTTGGAGCACAGGCAGAAGGAAGTGGGTGCGTATGCACACACCTGCATAGATGTGCCTTTGTTACAACAGCTGAATACTGAGAGACATCTTGGTGTTCTTTTTTCTGTTTGTTTTGAATTAAATATTAAAAATACAACCATAGAAAAAAAAAATGAAATAAACATTTGATATTATCAGCTTGCCTTTTCATAGTAACAGTATATAAATCTTCCCTCAGCTTCTAAATTATGGTCGGCTTCTAAATCATGATGAACATAATCACTAGTTCTGTGTATTGGGAAGCTTCTTTTCTGTATGGATGAAATGGAGGCTGCCAGAGAGCCCCCAGACAGCAAGGCAGAACCAGAATCCTCTCTCCCTTTGGCTACTTCAATGTAGATGTGTCTGATACAGTCCTGTGCTCCCTCCTTGTGCTCCAATACCGCTTGAAAGAAGACAGAAGGAATGACATTGTCCAAATCACCTATTGCTCCAGGCTAGGGAATATAAGAATATGTGCCTTCTACTTAGATGGGGGGAATCTGTCTATATATTTAACATCAGTGGTAGCCTTCAGAAATAATTCAGGATTTTCTTCTACACACCTTCAGTTGTTTTTTTTGTTT